>JAECUM010016720.1:0-76370 GCA_016617855.1 Megalonaias nervosa
AACCAAACTAACTGTTGATTCACTACCAAACAAGATTCCTTTTTATCAAAAACATGTAACATTTATTTCATCTGACAATCGTCTACGTCAAAACTCAATTTTTGTATTTTTCAATTAGTAAAATATTCATGCAGTGATTTCATTGCAAAAGTAATAGTGAAACTTCTTATCATGCTTGAGGATATATCTAAGTGTGAATTCAAGAATTCTCTGAAACTCATTTTTCCCACAACGGTCCGTATCTGTGAAACAAAGCTCATTATTTTACAAAGTACTCATTTCGCTTGGTTGCCTTGCTATCTTTAATCACATTTATGACTGAGTGGGTAATTTTTAAGGTAGTTTAATTAGATATGTACACAATAAAATATATCAGTGTTTGATTGAACAATTGAAATGAGTTACCCGACATACAACCGGTGCTGCTGGTTCTTAAGCATGTAGGATTTGTATATCTTTTGACTTTTTTTTTTCAATTCCACCTGCTTTATTTGAATCAGAAGACGTAATTACCATGATAATAGAAAAGGAGGCCCTCTTTTTATTTAGTGCAACAATACAACAGATGCTTCCACTAGTCCGATATCAAAACACGGTGGACACCTAATTAGGTTCTCAGAGAAACGCTCGCGGACATAGCGGTTTTACAGTAGAGTGACACATTTTATGTTTAATTACAAGAGGACACATTGCATTTATGATGAATACACTTAAAAGGAACTAAAAGATAGAACTAGAACACAAATTTCAATTGATAAAAAATTTTATATTTAATTGGCATTTATTTATTAAAGTAGTGCCTCCACTTGGTATAAGTGACATTTTCATTGATCGAAATGTCCTTGAATATTGTTAACTGAGGTTTACTAAGAATGCCGTTTGAAAAGAAAATGTAACAAATTATATGACTTCTTATTAAAAGTCATTATTTCATAATGTTGATTAAATTTCCAGGTCCTATCTACCGTTTTCGACGATAAAACGAGCAAATATCAAGTTTCCGTTACCAATTTTGTTCACGATTTTCTTCAAGTTCAACCAACAGGGATCAATTTTTTGGTATTTTCTGGTTTAAAAATTGGGATCCACGCCTGACCCGCGTTATAAGCAGGTTTGCAAGTTATCAGGGTGTAAGTGATCGAGGAAGTGGTGTATTAATTTTATATGAAATGAACAGTGAGAGAGAAAAATAGAAAGAGGATTTATACAGAGCTTGGAATGGTGAATGATGATTTCCTACGAATGGTTACTGGATCACATTAAAATGATGAAAAATAACTGCTTTCCAAATCCAGGAAGACAAAAATTCAACTTCAACATATATATATGTATGTATGTATCTATGTATGTATATATATATATATATATATATATATATATATATATATATATATATATATATATATATATATATAGTGTCTTCCTATCACATACAGATTATAAAGTATGGTAAAAAAAAGAAAAATTCAAAAATGTCAACACAGCTGCAATTGTTTACCATATTTACTGCATGTTTTCGGACGGCAAAAAATAATTACTTTTGTTGTTGTCCGAATACATATTAAATTCTTTAATTAGGTGTCCGAAAACAAACAGGGGAAGACAAATTTGTGCCCCCCCCGTCCGTAACGAAGTTACCATTAGCTCACATGACGACGTGCTGCCATGAAGTAAAACAAGTATTTTGTCTAACACCACGGAAAGGATAATGAATGAAAAACAGGCATTACTTGCCTATTTTGTCTATTTGACACATGTCCATCCACCAGAAAACTCAGCCATACATGTATTAGAGCCACGATTGTGTGCGTAATTTCCAAAAGAACCGACATATTAGTAATCTTGCAACCTACAGTTTAACCCTCTGCTAATCAGTGATCATTAAAATCTACCTTACAAACACATGCAAGCTTTATTTCTGTGTAATTAAGATATTAATACAAACTAAATAAAAAGATTTTGGAATTATAATTCTCAAGATATATATGACAGAAACATTTTAGTATTGAGAGTTTAAATACCGGTACATGTATGATGGCTAATCTTAGAGGCTCCATATGGGGTGAGTGTTGTGTGCATGCCTAGGAAGGGTGAAAATAACAAGCAAGTTGCAATATACGAGTCGGCGTGATTAATATGTTGGTATTTTTAAAAATAAAGGTGATCTATTTGTTGTGGTTCTCTGTTCTTTTCTTTTTCTTTTTTTTTCCACCCAGCCAAGGATAGCTTCAAAATGAGCAGAGCTTGCCGACTTGAAACAATCAAATGCTCAAAGATTGTTTTGATGCTTGTCAGAGATTTCAAGGTGTCTAGGTGATAATTGTTAATAATATAACTTGTTGGATTTCTTTGACAGGTGTGTTCGGAAATAAAAGGCAGCCATCTGGATTTCGTTAAAAGAGCACACGATGTACCGAACATGTAGCACCCACAATCAATATTTATCGTCTACAAAGAGGTTTATTACCTGTAGAACAATAACTATGTTTAAACCGTGGTACATAATGCCTCAGGGATAAGGGGTTTTGTTTTGTTGCGCGATGCCAGTGAATTTACTAATCCATACTGATGTATTGTTTAATGTTATAAAGCAGTGGTCATGGTTTCTAATCAAACCATAACTGTCACACCAGCTTGAAGTTTAAACCGTGGTACATACCCGGTATTGCCTCAGGGATAAGGGGTTTGTTTTGTTGAACAATGCCAATGAATTTACTAATCCATACTGACTCTCTGATGTATTGTTTAATGTTATAAAGCAGGGGTCATGGTTTCTGATCAAAGCCATAACTGTCACACCTGCTTGAAGTGGTTTCGTGTGTAACAATGTCTACACTGACAACCAATCATATTTTTGTTAGCCGAATCAAGCTAGTAAAATATCAAGTATAAATAGGATACCCACCACTATCAAAAGTTATTTAAGTTTATATACTGGATAGCTGTCGTTGTAAAACATAATATTGTTAGTACTCTAATAATTTTGATGGATAAGTTTATCATACGTTATGCAACAAGCGAGGAGGCACTGCCTAGTTCGTGGAGGGACTCTCCCTTGCCAAAATCATCTCCAAAGAGGCCAGTAGGCCGTCCACAGAAGCGACCTCGAATTAATGATTCTTAGGATGCATCACAAAAAGAACCACCTACAAAGAAAGCTGCTCTAGATGACGAGTCTGATTATCTTGAACCCGAGAGTGCTCCGGCTGGTTCTGTACGTGGTCACTATAAACATTATACGTTAAAGCAAAAGCAGAATATCGTTAACAATGCAAAACTTCTGGGAATTAGACCTACAGCCGAAATGTTCAAGATTCCGAAATCCACTGTGAGTACCTGGACGAAAATTGACTTTTCTGCAGGTATGAACTTGAACGGGCATTTGCCTAAATGTGGACGACCCATTTCATATGGACAAGCTATAGATGATAAGATAGCTCAATGGGTGCTCACTCAGCGTGACTTACAAATTCCAGTCAGTGTTGAGGGAATATGTATTTATGCTAAGGAGCTTGTCTCAACAGAATTTCTGGAGAGCAGATTCAGTGCCAGTCATACTTGGGGAGAGGGTTTCATGAGAAGACATGGGTTTGTGCTCAGAAGCAGGACCTCTCTTACCCAACATTTACCCAAGGATTTGGAAGAAAAGACTGCTTCATTCCACAAGTTTGTGATGGATAGACATGAGGAGGTCGAGTTTGATGACAAGTTTATGATTAACATGAATGAGACACCAATGTACTTTGATCTTGTGCCAGGGAAAACGGTGGACAAAGTAGGAATGAAAAGCGTTCTGATTCGTACAACAGGATCGGAGAAGAGACACATTACACTCGTTTTAGCCATTGCAAGTTCTGGCAACGTATTACCCCCAATGATTATTTTCAAGGGAAAGAGACATCTAGATCTGAAGGCACCAAAAGGGTGGATTATCGCAGTGCAAGAGAAAGCATGGATGGACAAAATGCTAATGCTGCGATGGATTGAAGATATTTATTTGCCATTCACCAGAAGAGAGCGATCACTTTTAGTTATGGACTCGTTCCATGCTCACATCACTGATGAGGTGAAGAAACAGTTGTGGCGCGGAAATGTTGTGCCAGCAATAATACCTGGAGGCTGTAAATCCAGATTGTAACCTCTTGATGTGAGCATCAATAAACCTGTCAAGAGCTACCTCCGCCGCAGCTGGACGGACTACATCAGGGATGCTACAAATGCGCTAAAATCTGATGAAAGCAGCAACGGACGGATCAAGGCAGCCAGCAAACAGACTGTATTGGACTGGGTTGTAAATGCCGTGGACACATTGAAGGAAAAGAGCACAATGATAATTAAATCTTTCAAGGTGTGCAGCATCAGTGTCAATCTGAGCGGAACTGAAAACGCGTTGATCAGAAATGCCGAACAATTAAACAATACGGATGATGACAGTGATACAGAATTTGAGGGCTTTTCACCCGAGGACCTAAAATAGGCTATGGACAAGCTACTTGAAAATGAATAACATTTTTAAATATATTACAGCATTAAATCATATTTCTTTTCATTCTTCGATATTGTTAGTTATTGTGTATGTCTTAATATAAAAATGTCTATTTATCCATCAATCTGTCTGTCTATCTGCATACATACATACATACATACATACATACAAACAAACGATTAAGAATTTTAAATTTTATTAGTTCATGGAAGTGAATGATCACATTAAATAATTGGCAACCAAATGAAGCAAACTTACTGGTAGTATCAGTTAAATTAACGACAAACATGCTGTGAATTTTACTTTAAAACGACGCAGCTGATCTTCTTAGATTGTGTCCGAAAACATAAGCTGTACAAAAAAATTATAGCAGAGCAACATCCGAAAAATATAATGCATTTAAATATTATATTTTTTATTTAAAAAAAACGGTGTCTGAAAACAAACAGTGTCCGAAAACATGCAGTAAATACGGTAAGCCTGCTTAGTGAAACAGTTAACTGTTAAATTATGCTTAGGTGAGTGATATTGGGGCCACTTGGGTCTCCTGTTTTTTGTCAGTCATCAATCTTGTATAAGTTAGTGTGCCAGCCTTTGATCAGTGGGTTGTATGTCCAAATCCTGCCAGGATCAACTTGGATTAGCTGTGGTGGTGTGCATCTGGGCAAAGTTCCTTTACTCCCATGGCCATGGAACTAAAGTCTTTTATGCACTTAGGCTTTTAAACACCAATCAGTCTATTAGTTAAACAGTACTTAATTTTCTATGCCTTTCAGAGGTCAGAGAGTATTATGTTGTGATGTCCATTTATCCATATGTCCATGCTAGTGTTCCCTGTCTTGTTTTCTTACAATAACTAGAGTTCTGTTGTTACTTAGCCATATAATTAGCTTGCATCTGGGGCCAGAAGCCTGTATATTTTGGGCTCAAAAGGTCAACATAAAAAACTGATTCCACATAGTAACTTAACTTGTATGTCATATACCTTGAAACTATAAATGGACCAGACTTTGTGGATGGCTTGTATTTGAGGCAGAGAAGACACCCATTCATGTTAGAGTCAAAAGTCAAAGATCATGTTCACAGGGACTGAAAGAAGGAAATTAATTTCTTCAAACTGCTTGTACTCTTAATAGAAACCAAGACATAAGTTTTGTATCAGATACCTTGACTAACTGTTTAGATGGATTGTGTTTGAGATATTTATTGTATCTTGCATTAAAAGGTTAAAGGGCAGGGTTAGATTAATACCAAAAATTAAAAGTTGTCAGAAAATAACTGAAGTCCTATGCCACAGACAATGACCAAACTTTGTGGATGGCTTGCATTTGAAACAAGAAAGACACCTATTAATTTTTGGGTCAGTAAATTAAAGGTCAAGGTCACTGAAAAAAAAAAAAAATACTGGCATCAGCAATTTGACTCTAGTTATATGCCTTTTGCTAGGACCAAATTTTGTGGGTGGCTTGCATTTGAGATGAATAAGACAAATTGATCTTGGATTCAAAAGGCCAAAGGTCAGTGTCACATTGACTCCAAGTAGAATCAGTTCTATGTTACACACCTAGTCCTGAGCTCATCAGTAGCTTGCATTTTTGGCCATTCTTTTGACTAGGCTACATATGAGAAAAGTAAGAAACCTATTAATTTGGCAGTTAAATGTCAAGGTCAAGTTAAACAATTAGTATATATTTTAATATCCGAGTATCCAACCAGTTAAAGAGGGTACAGAAAGTATAATAATGCTATTCACTTCATGTTGGGCATAGTCTTGAATTCACGTTAATACAGTTTCATATTTTTTTTAAGTTAATTTTTTATGTGAAGACTAAAAAGTATTCCAATTAGCTGTCTAAAACCCAAAAATAAGGATTTACGAATGGCTAAAATGAATGTTATTAAAGGTAATTGATTTACTTATCCTTCAGTGAAAATTAAAGGCAGTGAAACCAAAAATTTTTGGTTGCACAATTTTGAGTTGTGTAACAACTCTTGGGAATGCAGTTGTCACATATGTCAGGGGTTAGAAGTACATTTGCCTCCCACCTTTTTTATTTTTTTGCAGGCAGTGTCATCATAATTTCCAGTTCAAAGGATTTACTTCTGAATCCCAAGTTGTGAGAAAAGTGTTTATGCATTATATTTTTCTACTTTTCTTTTTAATTATGGATATTTATGTTTGCATATATGGTAATGACTGGCTGCTGGTTCACTGGCTTGTACATTTCAAGTTAAACTGACATTATGTAAAGTAATGTCATGACTAAATATAGAAAATATCACTGCCATAATGATTACCTGCTCACCTTTGTTCCAAGACAAGTGACGACATTTTTGCTGGTTGGTGTACATATTTTTGGGGGTCAGGATTTAATAAAACTAATGCATAAGTCTCCATCTATTTCTTCGTGATGTCTAAAAGAGTTGATTGCATATTAAAGCTAATGTTACTGTACCCTCTTGCAGTACACAGTTCATCAAACAAAGTGGTCCTCACATCAGCCGACGAGTGAAAACTGTCATTCGAGATGGCCATCTTAATTCATCAAAACACCAACCAGTATCACAATCAACTTCTAGCAAACCAAAGCCTTCCAATCCCCAACCTTCCACAAACATCACGCAGCGTCCATCACCCTCCAGTAGTCATGGCCATTCATTATCGCCCCATCCTCCTCCGCAACAGCAGCATCCCGTTTCATCAACAAGCTACCCCAAATCTGCATCGCCAGTGACATTGGCTACTACATCTTCACAGCCCAAGCCATCAGCCAATGCTGCCGTGATGAAAATGCCATATAGGTTGGTACCAAATTTTGTGAGAGTCTGTTTGCAAGGTTTATCATGAAAAAGGTAAGTAATTAGAATTCTGACAAGTTTTAATTTTTGAATATGGATCTTCTTGAGCCAGCTGGTGTGTTACAAGGGCAGAGCTTAACATAGAGTCAGTGGCATGAAGTTGCATTGTGCAAGACTTTCTGCAATGGGATGATGATGCACAGCTGGTGAACTTGTGGATGTGTATTTGGCACCCATCCACAATTTTTCCAACATACTGGGAAAAGTCCTCTATTTAAGGGCACGGTGGTAATGGCTATGTTTTTATTTGAAAATAAATCTTCTTTGAATGCATCAACGCTGAAATTCTCACGAAGATTTCCAGCACAAAAATATACATAGAAATATGGAGGTGTTGTTTAGACTTATTTTAATCATAAATGAAGTATGTAAAGCTTCTTCAGTGGTCATTAAAGTATAAAATCAGACTTTATTCTTTTCTGAGATATAAAAAATAGAATTTAATAGGGAGGATTGTTGTTTTGTGCTAGAGTGCATTCATCACAGTAGTTGATTTTTTTGGGAGTTGTATTGTTGCATCAGATTTTCATGTAACCAGATTTTCTCATATGTCATAATTGTGCCAACAAATGCTTGCAAAAGATTCACTATGACCTTCAATTTTGTTTTGCAGAGACAGAATCATTCATCTTTTAGCTGTTAGACCTTACAAGAAACCAGAACTTATTCTTCGACTTCAAAAAGGTAGTACTTTTTTATCCCCCCTTGCTTCTTGATTTTTCTCAGGATTTGTTTTGAAAAGTTGATAAAAATATAAAACCTAAAAAGGGATAAGTAAAACTACTTATTAATTGTGTATCGTTTTTCCTGCCCTGCAATCTTTGTACACCATGTAGACAAAAATAATGAACTTTTTGTTTGCCCTCGGTGCTTGTTATGCCTCATTGTGGTTGTTATACTTCTACTAATGATGCTCACACAGCTTGTTATGCCCCAGGTGCATTTTTTTGTCTGCACAGCTTGTTGTGCTCACACTGCTTCTTATGCCCTCTGTTACTTGTTAGGCCCTGACTGCTTCTTGTGCACCTACTGCTTGTTAGGCCCCCCACTGCTTCTTATGCCCCTGCTGCTTGTTTGGCCCCCACTGCTTCTTATGCCCCTGCTGCTTGTTTGGTGCCCCATTGCTTCTTATGCCCTCTGCTGCTTGTTTGGCCCCCACTGGTTGTTATGCCCTCTGCTACTTGTTAGGCCCTCACTGCTGCCCCTGCTGTTTTTTATGCCCTCACTGCTTGATATGCCCCTGCTGCTAGGAAGGAACAGCTAGTTTGTAACCCATAACTAATGATAAGCTAGACACACACAGATACAGGTATATTTTAAGATGTGCAATTGCAGGATTCTTATTGTTATTTAAAAATATAGTGCCAGAAAATTAATTGAATGTACCAACTTGTGCATTTTATTTTTAAGTGCTACATTTTTTCTTTGATAAATCATTGCTATATTGCTATATTCAGATACTACCCTCCACCTGTTTTTTTTTTTTTCAAATGGAGGTGGAAATTTCCCATTAAATTTACTGTTCAAACATACTAGTTGATGATGCAGATAGGGAAAAAGTGGTGAACAAGTGTGACAGATGCTTTGATATTTGTTTTTCCTTAACACCCTGAAATAGCATACTGGTTGATGCTGCAGCTGATTGAAAAGCAGTGAAACTTTTTGACAGATGCTTCAAGTTATTCCCTCCCACCCCAAAATAAACATCTAAATATCTTTGACAAAGTGAAAATGTCACCTGAAACTGAAGTTTCTTGGTCTTCAAACTAATGTTTTTCCAGTGATTCATGAATTTTGTTTGTTTGGGGGTGTGTGATGTGAATTAATACCAGAAACTTACTTCTGCTTGCATGCTGTTCCTTTTCATGAAATATGCATGGGGAATCTATCTGCAACATTATTATTTCTTTTGGTTTGGTCATGTTAATGGCACATTCATTACAATGCTGGCTGTAACATGCAGAGTTAATTGGAGCCAGTGACACAATGTGATGGTCAACACAATGTGATGGTCAACCAGGGCTGACCTGGGTGTATAATGAGCCTGCATCTCTTGGATGACAAGAAATTAAACAAACATGAATCTTTTGTCTTTAAAATTTAAAGTACAGGAAATTACACATCTGTATGATTTCATAGCCATGAAAATGTAATGTTTAGAAACCACAAAATTACGTAGCAAATAAAAATGGGTTTACAGTTTAAATTTGTACATGTTATAGGTGTGTGAGGATGATGATAGGTTGATCTTTATTACCTTGCTAAGAGCTAAGTGAAAGAATTCTGTTTCTTGTAGCAGGCTTGAAAAAAAAGGGGTTGACAGGGGGGCTTTTTTAAATAATAAATGAATTTGTATATTTTTAATGGTTCCAGTTGTAACAGATGTAAAAAGAAATTGGTTGGCATGGGTTTTTAAAAAAAAAATAATACATGAATTTGTACATTTTATAGTGGTTCCATTTCTCCGACTGATGAGCTATAAAGTATTCAGAGTGGTCAGTACTAAATGCCGAAATTTAAAAATAATACTGAAGAGTCCAGTTTAAAAATTTCTGCAAATAATCACAAAACAAAAATGTAGTTAGTGGAATTTTAATTGTGTCTTTTGCATTACAAGAAGCATATTTTTTGTTTACTTGGCCTAAATGGATAAACTGAAGTCTCTTCCTAATGTGTGCATCATTTGTCAATGAAGTTTTAGCCTAATCAACTATGTTGACAGCATGTCATTTGGGTACAAAGTATAGGTTAGATTGGAATAAATTGGGTTGGACCAGATAACATTGATTGTTACACTGATTATTTGATAAATTTGTTTTCGTTGACAGAGAGGCATTTAATCATGGCAATATATTTCTGCATTTTTTGAGAGGGCTCCAAAACATTATGACATTTTGCCAAGAAAATTAATATTGGTGGTTATTTTATTATATAATTCCCTTCTTTTTTTTTAATTAAGGTCCTTGCTCAATGTTAGGGGTTTTATTCCATAAAATTCATGTAATTTCAAAGTAATTGATGATTCTTATTCATTTTCCCAGTCATATTTCAGAGTAATTTTTGTTTGGCCTTGATGTTAGCACTGGAAATATCTTAAAATGGTTTATTTGCCCAGAATGAAGATTTTCGTAAACCCAACAGTCATCTAGAGTTTTCCTTCTTGTTTTATATAAAACTAGATGATCCCCCATGTTACATGAGATCCTCTTTGTGGGTACATGAGGAAAAACTAATGAATGTTTTAATTAATTAATAAATGAGCATGTTGGATTTTTTGTGCTAGCCTGCAGACCATGACAGTTAGTTTGAGACTACACTCACCTTCATATGACCTCTCCTTTGTAGTTAGGTAATTCAGTTAACTGCATGTTATAATGTAAACTCTGGTCAAGTGATATAAAATTTTACGTTTAACAGACAACACACAGGTGTGAAGAATTTTAAAATTTGTTCACATGATTCCAATCGGCCATCAAATATGTCTGCTGTTACTAAAATTAGAAAAACCTTTAAATGACTTCATAGCAACAGCTCAACAGAATTTTACCAAATTTGACGAAAGGTATCGGGGCATTGATGGACATCAAATGTGTACACATGAAACAGTTATCCTGGTGAACATAGGCAGTTTGTTTTGTGTTTAACTCACAAGAAAAGTTTCAAAAAGATTTCTCAGTATTATGGGCTGTTGGATCAAAGTTCAAATAATCAGGAGCATTGGAACACAATGTGGAAATGTTGTTAGCTCTGGACATTACGTGTATGATGTTATTAACGACATATAGGATTTAATTACTACATTTTAACAGTCAGTGGCGGCACATGAATAGTATACATGGGAATCATGAAGGTCATGTGTGACCAGTGAATTTTAATAGCTGTAATACATTACCTACTAGTATTGTGTTCCTGTCTTTTTTCTGGGTGCTAATCACCAGTCCAAGGTGAAACCCACCCACCCCCACCAGTTAGAAATTAGAGGTCTAGAAGAAAAAATGAGAAAGCCCCAGTCTGATGCCTTAGTCACTTCTGATCATTCTAAATATTCTACGATGTCTGCATTGTGGCAGTTTATAGTGATGTCTAGCATTGGGGCATCATGCTGCAGACATGCAGCATCATGTCTCACCCAGTCACATTATCCAGTCCTAACACTAACCTCTTAATGCTGAGTGCCTTGTGAGGTAGCAGTTGGTACCATTTTTATAAATCTTTGGTATGACTTGACCGGGGTTTGAACCAGTGACCTTCCACATCCAAGGCGGATGCTCTAACCATTTAGGCCGCCGGAGCGGTTGCCAAAAAGAGGGCAGGACTAATAGCATTGCATAAAAGGCAGTGAGGTAGATTTTTTAAAAAAGTACAGATCATTCTCCAAGTTTTTTTTTTAATGAAAAACATGCAAGACATTACATCTTTACAAATGATCTCTGACATCAACACCAATCAGACATTTGATCAAGTCACTCATGTCATTTGGGCTAATAAAGATAATTGATAAACAGCTTGAAGACATTGTTGACCATGACATACTTCATAAAAAGATGTTTTGTTACTGTTTTAGTACTAAAAATCCCCCTATTTTCTGATTACTATATTATGTTAGTGACAGAAACCACCAAGTGCAGCTCAAACAGTGCTCTAGCAATCCCTGGTTCAATAAAATATGGCATGCCTCAGGGATCAGGCCTAGGACCCAAATTGTTTCTCTTTGACAATAATAATATGCTGTTGTATACAGGTCAGGTCAAGAACGCAACCAATCCAAGAACATCTGCAGCAGGACCTTAGTCATATTGGTAAATTATATCAAGACAGTAGAAGGTATATATGATATGAAATGCTAAATAGAATCATCGGACAGATTATCCATGCAAAACCCCATTCAGATGTCTGTAAATGGTGAATATATATACCATACCTGTCAACTTTTCAAAGGCCAAGTAGGGAGATTGAATAAAAAAATAGGGAGATTGGGACCTAAAATTGGGAGTTTTTTTAAATGGCACTTTTTAAGCCTGTTTTCACTAAATATGTGCACGAAATTCTCAAAAGGACGCACCATTTCTCCCTGTGACATGCTTTTTTTTTTCAGCACAACATGCCCTTTTTTCATTATCAGATAGCTGTGGCCAAACTGCACAATAGCTTAAGATTAGTCTTAAGTAAACAAGCAAGAAAGCCAGTGTAGCTAATTAACAGTTAATTCTTATCACTGCAGTTTTCTTACGAAAAGGACTGGCCCACCAATGTATTTAAAAGAAATCATGTTCAGGGCCCTGAGTGGCCGAGTGGTCTCAAGCGCTGATCGTTACGGATCACTGCCATCTCACCTCTGTCTGCGTGAGTTCGAGTCCAGGCTCGGCTAACGTGGGTACGTGAGAAAGCCTGCCAGTAGCTTCTTATGGGTCAGTGGTTCTTCCCGAGGTTTTCCAGGGTTCTTCCTCCACCATTAATACTGGCCGCCATGTATAGCCTATCTTGTGCTGAAAAAATGGCGTTAAACCCTGTAACAACAATAACAACAATCATGTTCAACAGTGTGTTGTTGTTGTTGTTGTTGTGGGGCTTAACGCCATTTTTCAGCACACGATAGGCTATACATGGCGGCCAGTATTAATGGTGGAGGAAGAAACTGGGAAATCCGCGGAAAGAACCACCGACCCACGAGAAGCTACTGGCAAGCTTTCTCACATATCCACATTTGCCAAATCATAGACTCAAACCCACGCAGACAGAGGTGAGATGGCAGTGATCCGTAACGGAGAACACTTTAGACCACTTGGCCACTCGGGGCCCCAACAGTGTGTTATGTAAGCACCAGCAATTGATTGGCAAATAAACAATGCCATATTTTGTTGTAGCTAATGGTGCCTAAATGCACAGTCTTAAGCGTACACGTGGCAACTCTCTTTCTTTCTGCACATTTTATATCCTGCCTTATTTCTTTTTTGTCAGCTCGTAAGGCATTTAACATTGTTGACTAAATAAGATATTTACCTTATTAGTTTTTAAGGGCGCATATTCTGTGTAGTATGTTTTTTTAATTCCTTTTTTTAATTTAATGATGGTAATTAACATTTGTATATATGGTACAGTAATACCAAGTATTTACTCGTGTGTGTTTCTTGTGTGGAAATGGAGATCCACGGCATTCATAACAATCATTCTTGGGATTGAAACTGATGGCTCATAATTTTATTGCTGTGGTCTATTTTTTGTTCCAGTTTATTTTCTGATGTTAGTATCGTTGTGGAGATGTAAAAATTCATAAAGTTATGTGAATAATGTTTAAACTTAACATTCTATTTACTGAAGAAAAAAATTGTTTGTATTATGATAATTATTTCCTCACAACAATATTCACAGGTGATAAAATAGAACATGGATTCTGTGGATTTCATACAATGTATCTATTTATGTAAAATTAATTTTAGGAGAAATGAAAATCAACAGACGTGTTGTAATAATTGGGAGTTCTCTGCAAAAATTGGGAGATGTTATGAAATCAGGAGGTAGGCATGGAAGGACCCAAAAAATGGGGAGTTTTTTTTCCCCATTGTGAGAGTTTACATCTGAAGTAACTTTGAATCGTACAATAAGTAATACGTCATGTTTGTAACAAACTTTCAAAACTGTATTGAAGAATAAATACCCATCAGTCCATTTTGTTGAACCTGTGTGTGTTATTTAATATGGATTACTGAGTAATTTTACATTGTTTTGGTTTATGCACACACATAGCTGCCAACCCTCACGATTTTGGCATGAATTTCATGACTTTCTGCAGCAATTCACAGATTCACGCCGCATGCAAAACAATCATGAATTCCCTAATTCTCATTTATTTTAAATTTTCCCGTTAAGTGCTAGTCATGACATCAGCAGTTGCTGAAACAGTCCGGTACTGCTAGTCGCAATATTAGTAGAACTATAGCGGATTCATACAGTTGGCCCGGTAGATAGCATTTTAGCGTATTTTAATCAATATATATAAGAGTAGTTTCACACTTGCTTTTGAAAGAAACGGGGGCCTAACCAGAATTTTTCTCCACGTATGTGCTGCCAACAGTGATTTGAATTACCGTTCAGCATCACATCTTGAAACGTCTTCACCACCAAGGAAAAAGAAATGTATTGCACAAAAAGGGAAGTTTAGGTTGGAATACAGTGTATACCAAAAATTGGCTGTGCATTCAGCCATCAAATACCAATATACATCATGCTTTTTGCACACAGTGTGTCACAAATTTTAGCATTGGGTATGGTAGCAGGGACGATGTGAGGAAGTACATTGGTAGCAAAAAGAGCATAGAGGTTGGGAAACTACATGAAGACAGCTTTTTCGAGTGTTGGAATTTTTGGGATTGAAAGATTAGCATATATCGTAATTTGCTTGAGTCTAATAGTTCACCGTTCATCTTCTGGATTAATACTATTTTGTAATTAAGCTACACTGCAGTTAAAATGTTTTCACCTCCAAGGAAAAAGATTTGTATTCCACAAAAAGTGAAGTATAGATTGGAGTACATCAAAATTTGGCCTAGCATTCAGCCATCAAACATTGATGTACATTATGCTTTTTGCACAGTAGTGTGCCGCAAATTTTACAGTTGGGAATGTGTACAATGGCTGGTATTGTTGCTTACAATTTACCTGTCATACATGTACCATGTAGTAATATTATTATATAGTACATGTGTGACAGATAAATTGTAAGCAACGATACGAACCCCTGTGGGCATGTGGCAGAACAATGTGAAAGGCACACTGCTATAGCACCCGCAGCAGATTTCAGTTTTGGAGTACTTTAAGCCACCTACTCAAGTCCTGCATGCTACCAATGCTGAAGCATTGTTTGTGAGCTTCCTTATTAAACATAACCTGTCTTTCTTAGTGGGAGATCAGCAACAGTGCGAGTGAAAAATTATTTTCTGTTGTGAGATAAAATAAGATGAACTTTAGTGCCTCCTTAGGTGCTGGAAATTTGCAACAATTTTAGTCACCAAGATTAACCAGCAGGCAAGAAGCCTGAACTGTTTTGAAAACAAATTTGCCATAGCCAGATTGAGGAAGTTCAAGACTGCCACAGCATCATGTCATGACAAATAGCATGTAGTTTGTGTATATCAGTAAATTTGGCTGCAAATAAAGTAGTACATATAATCAGTGTAAATGATATCTTTTAGTTTTATTTTGGGATTTTTATATAATGCAGTACTGACCATTGCAGTGGATGGAGTTAGTATCATGATATAATTTTTCACTAATTGCATTCTGAATTCACTAATTTTTATTCCACTTTTCACTAATTGCGAGTCTGGAGGGTTGGCAGCTCTGCACACAACCTGATATTAATCACATAATCAGACTTCCAAAGTATGCAGCAGGAATTATATTAGATGTCAATCCACCTGATCGAGTCTTCAAACAAGCTTCCATTTAACAAAAGAATGATTCATAGATGTATTTTGTTGTAAAATCTTTTATGATTTAACACCCTTTTTTTCCCATCATTATATACTTGTTCAAACCAGCAGTGCTGCATCTATGTGCTCTTAAACAAGATCAGCATTGAACCATTGCTTTAACACTACCCAAAAAACAAAGACCAATATATTGAAAAAGTCATTTACATATACTGGTCTGTTGCCTGGAATCAGCTATCATTTGATCTAAAGCTAGCTAGTAAGCTTACCATATTTAAAATGGGATGTTTCAGCCACCTAAGAATATAATATATGTCATTCATATCTGCCACAACATGTGTCATGCAAAAACCATGATTTTTTACTCCCAAAATCAAAGTAGTCATGTTTAAAATATTACATGATTTCCAGTAATCTTGGTAAAAAAAGAAACAACATGGTTTATGTACATTACCTGAATAAACAATAAACAAACAGTCAAGCTCAGTACTTGTGGAAAGCTTTGACCTCAGGGCAGTTTATAGAAGTGATTGTTACTGAGGTGATTGAAAGGTAAGTTGATTGGGAATAAACAACTATCATTGCACAAATGAAGCAATTGACTAACATTAGCTAGGTTCATGTTGTGTTAAGCATTCTTTATAGGAGAACCCATTAGGCCAATTTGCATAGGTAAAGTACATCAAGAGAAGTAATCCAGTTAATTAGAAGATAAATAAATCAAAGAGATGTGGAAAGCTTTGACCTCAGGGCAGTTTATACAAGTGATTGTTACTGAGGTGATTGTAAGGTAAGTTGATTGGGGATAAACAACTATCATTGCACAAATGAAGCAATTGACTAACATTAGCTAGGTTCATGTTGTGTTAAACATTCTTTATAGGAGAACCCATTAGGCCAATTTGCATAGGTAAAGTACATCAAGAGAAGTAATCCAGTTAATTAGAAGTTAGATAAATCAAAGAGATGTGTGTTGAAGAATCAAAAGTTATTATTCTTCATTGCTAGGTATGCTTCCTACATTATTCTGTCAGTTTCTCCTGTGTTTGCATATGTATGCAGTAATCAATTATAAACATGATACAGTGATGTATGTGTGTGTATGCATGTATACATATATATATGTATATGTATATATGTGTGTGTGTGTGTGTGTGTATATCAACCCACAAATTTAGTCACTCTTTCTTTTCTTTTGTAAATATTATGTACATGTAAAGAATATTGTATTCCTTGAGTGCCTTGTAGGAGATTAGCTAATATTTAGCTAATGAATTGTACTTATTATTATTATTATTATTATTATTATTATTATTATTATTTACTGAAGAAAATGTTGTATGTATGGTTTAACGGTTGTACAAGACTAAGGATAATGGTGGGCACACAACTACTGGATTCATGATCCAGCTAGGAACTTAAAGTGATGCATATGAAACTAGAAATCCTTTAAACAGTGATTGCATAATTTAATTTTTTCTGAGAATCATGTATTGGTGCATAAATATGTAACAAGAATCATCCAGTGAATAGCATGAATTTAAGTATATGCGTAAACACCAGCTGTTTGGAGTGCATTAATTACATTTAATCCTTAATAATTCCCTGAAAAATGTGCATGAAGAAATAAATCGTTTTTAATTATCCCATCAATGATAATGAAGTGTCAGAATTCAGTGCAGAAATTATTGTAGGAATATCGTTAACCATACTAACTTAGTACCCGTCCTTGGTTTGTGCACCATGTTTCTTGCGACTTCATGCACTTGTTTTGAGATCCTGTAATTAACTGGGCCCATACCTTTTGTTGACAGGGACAGTAAGTACTGATTAAGAAATATTGGATGAAATAAATTTAAATCCTTACTATAATTCAAATAAAAGAAAGCACAACAGAAATGTCCAATTTAACTAATGCCATTTTTGCCTCAAGTTTGTGGTGTTTGAGTGAGTGTTAGCCATTCAAATCAGGGCCACTGTTCACATGTTGGTTTACTGTACCTTTTCATTAGTGGGAAACTCAAGACAGATATTTTTATGATGACAAAGGCAATGCAAAACTTGGTTCCCATAACATGCACTTCTTATACCAGGTTATGAAAAATGAATGAATTGGACAACTATAGAAAATGAAATTTTTCACTGAAATATTTAAATATAAGGGAAAAAAATCTCTGTTATTTAATAACATTGGAAAAAATTGATACAAAAGTCATTGATGTGTAAATATGGTAATTTTATTGAAAGTTCTGAAGAAAAAAAAGAAAAAATGCGTCTTAGTTTTATTCTTTGATATTTTTGCCGTCATTGTTTTATTGCAGTTCATATGCATTAAATAAAAATGAAACACATTACAGATGCAAATATTTAATAATACAGGATATCATAAATGATCGAATTATACATATTAGCCTAATTGTCACATTCCAATCTTATGTCACATAGCATTTATTTCAGGGGCACGAACCATGGACGTACTTCCGGAAATAAACAAATCTTTACACGTTTTGTAAAAATGGTAGCTGGCAAATAATTTGAAGAGTTGATAAATATTTTTCAACTAGGAATAAATTAAGCAGATAGAGTTGAACACTTTCTATGGCAAGTTTAATAGTTTCATGCAGTATTAAAATATAAGTGTTACAAATGTTATGGGCACGAACCATGTCAGGTCGAGGATAATATAAGGAAAGATAAAAGTACAGTTCAATTTCAATATGCACATGTATGCATGTGAAGGTCACTAAATATTGTTGTATAAATTTCAAACCTCGATAATTTTTTCAGATTCCATTTGAATCCAAATATTTAAATTCACTGTTAATGAACCCACACACGATACTATACTCGACCTTCAAAACTTTTAATATATGTCCAACAGGACTGATCTTTTTACCATCAATAAAATGCCCAAATTGGACATTAGGAGTTTCTAATAAGTAATGCATATTCAAACTCAAAAATAATTGACAATTGAAACTTACACACAAATATTTACCTTGTATTATAGACAAGATTTGTGTTTTAACAGGTTTAAAACAGCTTCAGAGATACTGCATAAACAGGACCACAATACCCAGTTTGGGAGCAACTGATAGATTTCATAGGTTAAGAGAGATGTACAGGAATAGTTATTCTTTAAAAGAGAGTGGAATAATAAATGGAATGAGACCTATATCAACTGATAAATATGGTGATAACTGTGACTTTGCACCACAGCACAGCAAAAACCTTCCACCCCTATAACTTTAATGGTTCTGTTCCAAAGTTGTGTTGTGCAGTAATAGTTGATGTAACATTAAAGTGTCATATTCTTTGTGTGAATAGAAGATGGTGAATATCTGTAACATGGCAAGAAGCCTCACATTAACATTTAGCCTGTGTATCAGAGTGATCTGAAGATGATGTTTGCATTTCTGAGTACCATATGTACTCATTTATAAGACGAGTCCAACTGCACACTGCACAAACCCAGATCTACCAACACATAATGCACCGACAGATATGGGTCTGTGCAGTTTGTTAGGAATAATCAGTAGAACAAACAACATAGACCCTGATCTGTAGCAGTATGCTACGGTAGATCAGAATCTTTGTTGTTTGCAGTTTGACTCAACTTATAAGCAAGTATATAGGGTACATATTAGAAAAATGAAAAGGATCAAGTCAGATTTTAAGGATATTGGTATAGTCTTGTAATGACTTAAACAATAAAAGAAAGACATCATAATTGGGTGGGGGTTATAAACAACACAGTGATTAGTAGTTGCAGCAATCATTCACTGTATGATTAATTTAATTTGCAGTTTGTTATGTGGGTAGTTAATTCAGTTAATTTATAAATTGGACAAGGGCATTATTTGGTGCATTGGTGTGTATACCCATTAATTGAGTAAGCTTTGATGGTCTTATTTTTGCCCTGGAGTGAACAGTAATGTATTGAGAACCAACACAAAGAAGAAATATTATCTATGTTGTTGATGGTTCACTGTAAATTAGATTATGAACTGTCAAAAAATTTTAAGAGTAGCATCTTTAAAAAGAAAATGACAAATTAACAACAAACTCCAATGATGTCCTGCTGATAGATTGCAATAAACATTCGCAAGTTGAAACTTCTTACATCTGTATTTGTTGAAAAAAAACATTTTTTCTTCAATTATAATGTACATCTTGGTAGAGTAACAAATAAAATGCAAGTGGCAATAAAACTTGGTACTAATTCAAAACTTAATTGGGAGAAATTGGTGAAGAGCTTATAAAAGTTGAGGATCCATACCACAACCATGCATATGAATCTGTGTTATAATGAAGTGTGTTTTAGAAGGGTTTCATTGTATTTCTTTACTAGTGGTGAGATATGTCTTGTCTACAGTTTTGACATTATCATTAAAGGTCCCACTTTAAAAGTTAGTATATACATCTACCTGTTTCATTCAGATCAAATTCTGTGTCATTTAGAAGCTTGCTTCTTATTGTGATCTGATTATCTGTTTGACTACCTGACACAGATAGACAGCTGAAGCTGATCTCCTTTTGACTACTTGTTAAGTGTTAATTGGCTGTAGATGGAAGTTAATTAACTTAACCATCCAGTATACAACAAGACTGACCAGCTAGTAGGTGCTTTCATAGAGCACATTATTTCACATAATAAGGTTATTAAGCAACACTTGCTAAACCAATCATAATTCATATAATTAGGTTATTGACCTGCATTTACTAGATCAGTCACAATCCATGTGTTGCCTCTTTCTAACAACCATCAATTTTTGAATTTCGGCCTTTAAGTTTCAAAAGTTATGCAGCATAACATTGTAGCATGATTTGCAGATCAGACAAGGGTTTAAAGAACTATTTTTGTTATCAGTGGCACTCGGTATCTGTGTATACACAAGTGCACTGCAGGATGACATTGACGTAAAAGAAAAATTTACTACATTTGCTTGGAAGCACGAAAATGTAGCTAGTAATATCTTTGTTTAACCTGTGCCAAGCTTGGCAATTAAAGACTGCAGATGTGGCTGTTATGATGAGTGATTTCACAATGACATCAGTGCCTACTCATCATGGATTGTGTTTTGAGTGGGAGCCATTATCAAGCATGCATCCAGTATTTACTCATGAATATAACACTCGTCCAGCTGATCATGTTAGACCCATATCTACCATTTCATGATGGGCTGACAGATCAGGATTCATGCTTATCACTTGAAATCATACATAGAACCAACATCTTCCTGGATCTCCAAGTAGATTTTATGACAGCATATCAAGGTTTACACTGCTGTTTATTTGCAAAGGGGTGGGTGGTGGGAAATGGTATGCATGTGTAAATACAGTATTTTAGAAATTTTTAAGATCCCTGGCTGCTTTTCTCTATACAGTGGTCCCCCTCCTGTAAGGCTACCCCATATGCAGCAGGAAAGTGGCCTTATAAGAGGCGTGGCCTTTCTAGAGGGCGAGCACACAGATGTGAGAAATAACTACATATAAGTTTATTGTGCAAGACATAACTAATTTTTTTATATTTAATATTTTCATTTAAAACTCACAGGAATGTTATCAGGTTCTGGGCTTAATGTGATAAAACTAGTGTCAATGTTTTGGGTTTTAAAGTTATGAATAATCATCAGCTGCAGTAGAAAATTACATTGTCAGTAAAATCTGGGCATAAACATCTGGTTGTAACTATCTCTCCATGTCGGTCAGTTCCATTTTCCCACACTCTGCAGTTGACTATATCTTTCTAACATAAAATTTTGCATAAGTGATCAAAGGACTCTATTCATTTTGTCAGATTGTTTTCACTTTTCCTCCTAAACTGAGAATGTCTGATGACATTTTGCACTTTTTGCAACAACTTATTCCTTATTAGCAAATTGCAGTTCTCAGGAGAGATGCTAATTGTTTACAAACAAAAGTGATATTGTCATATGATCAACTTTTTTCTTTTATTTTTAGTCTGGTACCTAGTTTGGTACATTTGGTAATCTTTGAAAGGGAAGCCACAAAGGGTAACATACCATTTTACACTCTGGTGACTGGACATCATGCTGACCTAAGCAGAACAATACTGTGCTTCTGAGCAGTTGGCTTTTGTCATCTTGATAGTTATCAGTAATAATAGCCAGTAATTATCGATGTGACATTACCCAACATCCAAGGAACACATCAGAAAGGATAATCAGATGATTACTCACTGCTTTGTATTGATTAAAGTTACTTTATTGCCGGATTGGAACAAATACCAATGTGTTGAGTTGAGAAATCAACAAATATTACAGTACAAGTTATATAGGTCACATAATTGCATTTAGTCATCATAAATTAAATATAAATTGTTTTAAAATGTAATACTAATTTTATTTTACTGAAGTCTATTCAATCCTGATTATTGAATGCTCTGCACCATAATTGTCATATAGAAACTTCAGATGAAAATTGTTGATTGCTATGGATTTTTACAATGGTGGCCAGGTACGAAACTGGGTTAAGTAAAGAGCACTTAGTCTAAATGTCACAGTATAAGGTAGTATGAATTTTTTAATCAAATGCGTAGCTGTCATTGTGACATCACAGTGTGCAGCATTCAATCTGGATCATACAGGATCACACTTTTAGGTTGATCTCATCCAAAAATGTCAGTGTACTTTAGCATAGATTTTGTGGTACATACTTAATGGGGAAAGTAAATAATGACCTTCCAAAGGAATATGGCTGTAGGAGGATCCAAACAAAATGAATAATTGGCATTTAAAGGTATGTAGAATCAAATTCTAATAAATGACACCCATTACAGAAATAATTGATGTTGAACGCCTACATGACCTGTATAGCTTTTACTTTAGTGAGATTTACATCTGTAGACAACCATTACATGGCTGCTCATGAATGGTAAATGTGACAGCTGTTGCGCTAAAATGCTGGCTACTGGCTGCATTACAGGGGTGGCTGCTCTTGAGGGGTACTTTTGAATGCAAACTTATCAGTGCCAAGGAATTCTGGCAATATAAATTGAGTGGCCACTGGTCAAGGGGTGTGTGTGTAGCCATTCAATCTGTTCACAGTGGTCCCTCATTATAAATCCCCTCATTATACCACTTAATTTCTTATAATGTTGGTATAGTAATAGACCCCTCAAAATTGGTCATATTATATTTTACCATTATTTTTACTCTGTTTTAGTTCCTTGCTAGGGGGCCCCCGAGTGGCCAAGTGGTCTAAAGCGCTCTCTGTTATGGATCACTGCCATCTAACCTCTGTCTGCGTGGGTTCAAGTCTCGGATTCGGCGAATGTGGATATGTGAGAAAGCTTGCCAGTAGCTTCTCGTGGGTCGGCGGTTCTTTCCGGGTATTTCCTGGTTTCTTCCTCCACCATTAATACTGGCCGCCATGTATAGCCTATCGTGTGCTGAAAAATGGCGTTAAGCCCTACAACAACAACAGCAACAAGTCCCTTGCTACAAACCCACTTGGATTGTTCTTCTTGGGGTCAAGGTTGTGGTCATGCAGAATTGTGTTATGGTTTTGATTAAAGATTTTTCATTTGCTTATAAATCCTAAATCTCTGAATGGAATTAATCATTATGATACTTAGACAGTTGCCTATTTGACATTGGGATAAAAGTCACAGTGATAGAAAATTTGCATTAGATTTTGGTAAGTATAATTTGCATATTTATGCTAAACCTTTCAACAGAATTTTATCATACTTGGAGTGAATCATTAAGAAACTGTGACAGTCCATTGCGAAACATGGATGAAAGACAGTGATTTAAAAAAAAGGGTTAAGTTTTAGTTAAAAGTTTGCTTGTATTTCCTAATCTCCATGACTGATTTTGTTTGACTTGGATAGATTATTATAAAAGGTAATGATCATTTTGTGACATGCTTACTCAAACTGTATGACCACAGCAATGCTTTGATTATTGGCATGATGTAAAGGCCCATGCTTTCTTGTTTTTGCATGTGACACTATAATCATAGATATTGTATCAAAAGCAGTTATTGTGATATCTGTCATGATCAAGCATGACAGATGATGCATAATGCTGTGAAATTTTTTTCTTCTTGGCAATAAAATCCTGCTTACCTGCAAATTCACTTTTGTTTATCTTTCTGATGCTTTCAACATTTGCAGTCATAACTTTGGAATTAGTGATTGTGATGACTATAGTCAAAGACAAGGGCATATTTTATAATCAAATTCATTCTATACAAGCTAGTCAACAGTTCCTCATTTTAATCCTGTTACAGTTTAAAGAAGGAATTTATATCTGTACTCACATACCAGTCAAACCCAACTGCAGACTTGATTGGCCCAGATCTGCCATCATATAGTACACTGGCAGATCTGGGTCTATGCAGTTTGTAAGGAGTAATCAGTATAACAAACATAGACCCTGCTGTATTGTTTGTATTTTGGACCAGATTATTAAGCAATTACATACAGTAGTTATTAAAAAATGCTGCTCCCTGTTGTTAAATTTGAAACAAAGTTCTTCAAGGCTATAATGAATGCATATATATTTTTGTCAGAGAAATTGGTGACACTGTCTTCTATTAATTGACACTCATGTGATACTTCACTCTTGCACTAAAAAAGTCCTCTTGCTCTCAAAAGGTCTGATAGGTAATGTTATTGATTGCTTGACAAAGATAGGGAAGGGTACTTGAGAGGGCAGTCTTAAATGTCAGATTTACCCCCAAAGGCTAGCAGGTAATGTTATTAAGTACCAGCTGATCTGTACCTGGTGTACATGTGTGTATGTGTGTATATATATATATATATATATATATATATATATATAGAGAGAGAGAGAGAGAGAGAGAGAGAGAGAGAGAGAGAGGGGATTACAGGCAGTGCATTAACCTCCACTACCAAGTTCACTCACCCCATGACTGCATTTAAGGTATATTTGAAACATGAAGGTTGATTTTCCCCAACTTCTAGAATGTACTGTAATTAAATCAGCCATTTTGTGCTTGTAATGTATAATATGATATGCTCTGCAATCACCTCAGACTGCCAAGTTCACTCACCCTTGAGTGCATTTATTATGTATATGAAACATGATCTATCTGTGTAGAGTCTCAGTCATGGTCATGTCAGTTGATAAGGATAGTGATTGAGAATAAATTTCAGCTTGACCTTTTCTGTACAGAACAGGTGGAATTTTCACATTTAAAAAAAACAAAGTCCAACTGCATATAGAAGTCCCATTTACAGCTTAGTCATCCACTTGAATTGTGGTTATTATTATTACTTTTCCTTGAATACCTCCTGCATGCAGCTTGTGTTGCTTTTAGCTTTACAGGTCATAGACCAGAAAAGCTTATGGGATGGTCTCATGTCCATTGTCTGTCAATTATAACAAATCCTTATAAAAAAATACACAAGTTTGCCAAGAAACTTTACATAAACATTCATCTCAGGGTCTACTTGGTTATAAATTAAAATGATAGTGCTTGGACATCCAGTGTTACCAGGATGGCATCCATCTTGAAAATCTTTTCACTGCTCCTGCTGAATGGATGGTAATATCAATATGGGATTTTCACTAAAAGACTAGTTGTCTAGTCGGTCCTAAATTAAAATGGTGCTGATCTGATTTCTGATATGGCCACCATGGCAACCATCTTGGAAATCTTGTTATTGTTACAGTGCTGCTCCTGAATGGATGGTCATATCAACATGGGGTATCATTAAAAGATTTCTTATGATATCTAGTTGGACCTAAATGAAATTTGTGCTGATTTTTGACATTCATTATGGTCACCACATTAGGCATCTTGAAAATCTTGCTATAGTTACTTCTACATGAATGATCATATCAAAATGGGGTTTTCACTAGAGATTTCTTACGATGTCTTGTTGGCCCTAATTAAAATGATGCTGATCTGGCATCCAGTATGGCTGCTAAGGCATCCATCTTAAAAATCCTATATCTCAATTGAACAGAAAGTCATATTGATGCAGAGTTGCCATCAGCCGACTTCTTAAGAGGTCAAGTTGGTCTTGAATGAAAATGGTGCCAATCTGACATCCAATATGGCTGTCACATGGGCTATCTTGAAACTCGTTACTGCTATTCCCAACTGGATTGCTCTTATCAACATGAGACTTTCACTGAAAGATTTCTCATGATATCTAGTTGGTCTTAAATGAAAATGATGCAGTTTGAGGTCCAATATGACCATCATGGCAGTCATCTTGAAAATCTTGTTATTGATTCTCCTCATGAATGGAAAGACATCTCTTGAAAACATTGTTTTCTGTATGCCTCCCAGATGGGTGGCTGGCTATATAAACATAGGTTTTTACCAATACACTTCTTACGATACCTACATTTGGTTGGTCCTAAACGAAAATGGTGCCAGTCATACATCCAATATTGTTGCCTTGCCATGATGACTGTCTTAAAAACCTTGTTGTCACTACTCCCCTGAATGGATGGTCATTATGACATGGGATTTTCACCAGAAGACTTCTGATGATTTTTTCTTTGTCCGAAATGAAAATGTTGCCAATCAGACATCCACTATGTCCACCACAGCAGCTTATTTGAAAATCTTGTTATTGCTGAAGAATATTAGAGATGGTTTCAACACTTGACAGTTGAAAGGAAGAAATGTTCTTATCTTGATTTAGTGGAAATTCTTTTCGCCCAGAAGAGCATCAGTCCATTTAAGGAACTATATAGGTTTTTTCATTTTAATCAAACTGTTGAGGGGGTAGATTTTCAAGATCGAGTTGCTTGTTATGTGACTTCGCCATTTGAAAAAACAGACTTACTGATTGAAAATCTCATCTATTGCAGCATGTTTTGAAAATGTTCTAACTCCAGGTACATGTATCTTTCTAGATGGCTTATAATAAAATTTTTTTTTATCAGAGTCTTGAGATATAAAGCCTTTTACATGTGCAAACATTTATTTTCATCAATGTTTGCAGAGTCACTGCTTCTCTAAATGTGCCAATTTTGGCACATATTAAATGTCAGTTCTAGACTATGTACTAAGTAACATGGTACAGAGACAATACGTCAATCCGGAATAAGCATGGTATGGAGAAAACAAAACAAGACAGAATGGCAATCATACAAATGAAATTGGGATGGGGAGCATATCAGAGGCAATAAATTGTGGCAGTGGTGTAATAATGGAGTCAGGGTGCCAGGCCTTAGCAGACATGCCAAGCTTGAAAGCTGATTTTCCCCGTGCTTTTCGAGAAAAGGTGGGGATTATGTAATCATGCCCACCTGAGGACGCATGCATTCATATTGCCATGCACCTCCGCCATCATGGATGAAGATGGAGAATTCAAACCTTAAGTTTTAATTGGAAGCGGTCTGTAGACGTACAGTTTTACAACTGTAATATAACCCATAAAAGTGGGGATAGGGGTTCAAGCTGATTTTGCATATTTAGCCGAGTTCACAAAATTATAAGAAGTGATTTAAATCAGAGGCTACATTCAAAAAGTACTGCTGAATTTCTTGAAAACCTCAGTAGTCTTTAAAGGTGCTTGAATTTTTAGCAAAAAAAATATTTCATTAGAAAGCTTTGATTTACTAACATCAAAACAATAATAATGGATCTATTGCTCACATAATTTCCATATTGGGTCACTAATGAAATGCTTAACTAAGAACACTCAGCCGCCCATAGGAGCTGCTGTGGCTGAGTGGTCAGCATGCCAGACAAATGACCAGAAGAGTCCAGGTCCAGATCAGTCAAGACATCCGCAGTAGTATGTATATAGACAGGGCTGATTAGTTCAATTGTTTCAGTAGAATTTAAAATACCATGTGATGATGTGCACTGAAACATTAATATCATTCATTGTTGTTTGTAACTTAGGTATCTAATCCCATGCACATTTGAGTTATTACACTGTTTGGCATGTTCACAATGCACATAAACACACAGCTAGAGTCCAGCTATACCTCCTGTATACCACCTGGTGATAAACCTTACACAGTATTGTTGTGCAATTCCACCTTCACTGTTCATGATAGAGACTTGGAACATTAAGGTATGGTTGTGGTCCCACAGTCCAACAAACTTTGTGCCTGGAGTCATATAATACCAGAATGCTTGGGCAGGGCTATCATAAATGGAATTTTAGTAGCCCAGTAGACTATTGATTGAAATACTGACCTGCTTCACAATTTTTGCAAAATACTAAGGTGTACTAGACTGAACTCACAATGAACTACCAGATTAATTTCCTGATAGCAGTGAACTTTAAATTGATATATTGACTTGTTACACAATTTTATAAAATACTCTGTGCTATGAAAGTCAAGATGAGCTGCCAGGTACATGCCCATGTTCATGTGCACAGTGAATGTAGAACCTTTATCCTGAGAAAACATATGTTTGTTTGAAGCATTGAATACTCTTAAAATAAAAAATAGTTGGTAGACATAGCATAGTCCAGTAATGTCGCCTCACACATACACAATCACACCAAGTTTCTGTCTTTAAAATCCTTTGGACAGTGGAATATTGTCTTAAATAGATGCAGTCTTTGCTGCTTTCTTTAGTTCAGTATGTGTGGTGGTGGGGGTTTAACGGAAATGGCACTTCCATTTGCTTTCGTCTTTGCATTCATGTGAGATAAGGTGGTACTGTGGTTTAGACTTTTCCCAAAGATCTTTGCTAAATTTTTCCCAGCAGAGAAAATTATCTTCTTGCATCTGCATTGCTCAGAGGATATATCAAACATGTTGGATAGTGTTGCTGTGTGAACACGTTATACAACAGAAAGACGGAAGTTGATATGGTGTTTGCATTGTGTGCCAAAAAAATAAAATATTCCCCATTGCTCTTGCACTTCACAAAGTTGAACTCCGTAGGAGTATTGAAATTTTTCTGGGCTTTGCAAGCATAGAAGATAGTGATTCCTTCCCGAATCACAGCTACATTTCGATATTATGTCTTCAAAAATAAATTACACTTGTCAGCTTTTCTGACTACTGAAATAGTTATGTTTTGCATTTTATATATGGAGTGAAATCTGAGTTGAAAGAAACTTGCTTCTGTACAGCATCATAGTTTGCTTCATTTAAAAAGAATTGGTCCTTGGATCTATTCTTCATGGAATTCTTTCCTTATTCTCTTCTTTTGCAGATTGTTCAACAATCATGAATAAAGATTAATCCTCAGAAAATGTTCTTGAAGATCAAATTTCTGAGTTTCCATCTTTTAAAACTACTTGTCAGTACATATACTGTCTGTACTCTCTTATAAGATGAGACCAACTGCAAACCATACAGACCCAGATCTGCTGTCGCATAATGTGCTGGCAGATCTGGGT
The DNA here is from genome assembly GCA_016617855.1 of Megalonaias nervosa. Lineage (NCBI taxonomy): Eukaryota > Metazoa > Mollusca > Bivalvia > Unionida > Unionidae > Megalonaias > Megalonaias nervosa. The sequence continues at coordinate 29,102 of JAECUM010016720.1, forward strand.
CTGTGAAATTTGTTAAGAGTAATCAGTAGAACAAAGAACATACATTCTGATCCGTAGGTGCATCATGTTGCAGCAGATCAGGATCTATGTTGTTGGCAGTTTGATGCGACTTATAGGCAAGTACAGATGGTACATTATAAGCTATCGCTTGCATCATTTATCCCCTACAAGGGTTGTCCAAAGTTTTAAATGTGTTGGCTTCAGATGTTCTAGTGTATAATATACCAAGAGATAGTGGGTCTGTAAGGTGTGGTTGAAATTGGCAGGAAAATGTACAGCTTACCGTATTTACTTGCTTATAAGTCAGATTCAACTGCAAACAATAAATACCTTGATCTGCCAGCAGATGAGGGTCCATGTTGTTTGTTCTACTGATCATTCCCAACAAAGTGCATAGAGCCAGATCTGCTGACGCATGCAGTTGGACCCAAGTTATGAGTACATACAGTCTCGGACAGCTTTGCCCACTAATGACAAATAATGGTACAGCTGTTAAGGGAATGGGCAGAATTTCAGAAATTAATGATTATAAATGCTATTCTACATCATTTTTATGGTCTTATCCCCTCGTCCAATTCCACTCTCTCCTTCTCCCCGAATATATGTTGCTCCCATGCCCACCCCTCTGTATCCCGATTCAGTTTAACTATTTATACGTTTGAATGTCCCATTGGATCTACTAATGCTGTCAAGCTCATGATGTGCATTCAACCATTTCTGTTTATGATTTGTGTAAGACAAATTGAGCAACAGTACACATCATCATTTACAATACAAAGCAGTTTTATTGCATTGATTGAATGCAGTACAATATTGTCAGTACAGTCATATCATATTGTTGTTGACTGTTGGGTGTGGATTTGACCAGCATGTTCAACAGTAGCCTGGATTTCACCAGTAGCACTTGAATATAGAATCCAGCAACCTGACTGGATGACGCTGAAATCTGACTTAGATTTGACCAATCAAACGTCTAAAGTCCGGACTTGATATTTCTAACTTGGGGTAAAATTGAGGTCTTGAATGCAAATATACACTCCTCACCATACAAGGACTATGTATGCAGTCAATCACAATGAAATGTGCTTCTTGACATTTATTGGCAACTTACATGGCATAACTGTCATCCCTGTCTGTGACATTTGAACTATGGGGATGCCAAACAGTGGACAGCAGACTGAAATGGTACCTATGAGACCTATTTGTGATACCTCAAATGTACCACAGGATCAGTCATGTCAGTATTAGAGAGTAGTTAACCTGTGTTGAGAGAGAGAGAGAGACAGATAGATTCCTGTTATGCCCCACAACAAATATGATTGGGCATATAGAGGCCACAAGGGTGTCAACCCTGATCTGTCTGGTTAAGGTTTGCATATAGGTCATCCGTCAGGCACTTTGATGGGTGCATTTTTGTACCATGAGCACATTTCTTGCTTAGTTGCATGTCTATTGATAGTTTACATGCCAAATTCCTAGCATCCAATTGAGAATAAGCTATCTTTGCATATAAACCAATATAAAATTATTGGAAATTCATATCAGAATTAAAAAGAATATCTTGTCTGTTTTCTTCAAAGCACTTCATACAGAATGAAAAAATATTTGGTAGACTTAGCCTTGTCAAGTATCACCACCATACATGGACACATATGTACAAACACTCTCATGATCACAACCAGTCTGACATTAAATAAAAACATACAAGTTTCTGTCCTTAAATCTATTGGATGGCAAATATATGCTAGATGCAGCCATTTTTGTTCTCAAATATCATTAGTGTTTGTCACATTTGCTTAGCCCCCAGCTATAAAGTCGTGTATAAGCTATAATCTACTGATCTTGGGAATATTACCACGGCCACATGTTTGATGTCTAAAGGTTGCCGCGGGCTAGTGTTAATCTCTTACGCAAGGTTACATGACAGGCTGGAGACCGGAATGGATCGGCATGGGAGATAGATCGCACCATCTGACAAAGGCTTGCAAATATCACACCTATGTGTTAAAGATTAGTCCAGAGATCAAAGGGGAGCCCGCGGGGTGAGCGGGGCATGTTCTCATCCATCACCACATTGACAGACAGTGAGAGGGACATTGTCCACTAAGTTTGATTGGATCGGTTCACAGTGACATCCAATCAGAATTGAGATAAAGGATGTGATTACAATGCAGGCCAAATGATAACTTTCAGAACTCGTATGCAAAAATTTAGTATTCACCTGGGAAGATTGCTGAGCAATAGGGTTACTCTGAGAGAGCCAGTTGTAATTTGGCAGCAAAACTTAGAGGTAGATTCTAAGGAAAGACAAAGCTTAGAAAAGGTAGCTTTTTAGGGGACAAAGAACTTCAGGTTCAATTGAGTCCCGAGTCTTCTAGAGTTGGAGATGGAATTGAGACTAGCCGAACAGTCGAAGTTGACAGAAGTATAGTTGGTAGAGAGACTGTGGAGAAGGAAGAGGAGGTGGAAGTGAAGGAATTTGAAGAAAGTGGAGGAGGAGGAGAAGGAATTTGGAGAAAGTTGGGTAGGAAGAGAAGGAATTGGGAGAAATAGGAGAGGGAAAAATACCACAGATGAGTAAAATACAAGGACAGGTAGAAATCAATCTCACACTGCTAATCAAGTGATGCAGCAGGCTGTTGAAGGGTCAAGCGGAAGGAGTGTAATTGGGAATTAGAGTCATTTGATTATTAAATTGTTATTCATTGAATTTCAACCCTTTTTTGTATATTTAACCATCTGTCAGCATTGCTGACTGGGGGCTCGGAGTTTTACATCTATCTTCACTAATTTAACTTCCAACCAAAATCGAGCCTGGATGGGACTTCAATAATAGTTTAAATAAAACATTGGGAGCACCTCACCCAAACCATAAAAATCCCCCACAGTGTTCATCGTTGCATTCTCTAAAGACTGGATGTTATTGCTGTTCAAATTTCCCTGCTGGATTATCTAAATGAATCAGATCTGAGTTTTTCTTGACAACCACAATGTTGGCATTGTCAGAAGCATATCTGATCACAAAATATGCTTGTTTCTAAAGAAAAATGAATATGCATCACGTTTGGGACTGAGCATTTCATTGGGGGAAGGGGAGAGAGAGGAGGGGACATAATTATTTCTAGTTTAGTGGGGGCTTTACAGGTAATACAGCAGTATAAACTCCTGTCCTGTTTGACTGTTAATGCTTTATCAACACAAGTCAACTGTGTAAACATGAACATGTGCTTATTGTTGTCTTTCAATCAGTTTCATGCTAAAAAACATCCTGAAAAGCATTGGGTCCATTATTAGCATTTTAACAAGATGATGATAACAAATAATAATGAAGAGAACTAATCTGAATGTTCAGTTCAGCATGTCAGATATGTTACAGATAGTGGTGCTCCTATTTGAAAAGACGTCATACACTCTAGAATGACATATGTCAATATGTTGTTTGCAGTATGTGCAAACAATTAAATGCTCCCACTTGCTGCTGTGCTTCACAAACTAAAACTCTGTCAACGAGGAGAGTTCTGAAATTTATTTTTGCTTTGCTTTGCTGATAACTTGTTGCTTACTGAACACAGGCACTTGGTTCTGTCAGTCGAAAGGGGGAAACATGATAATACCCTTCTATACTCCCATTCCAAGTAGGAGAGGATGTTATCATTAGTTTCCCCCATTCAACTGACAGAATAAGAGCCTGTGTTCCAGAATCACCTTAAAAAATGAATCACACTCAAACTCTATTCTGACAATTAAAATGATCATCCTTTGTGTTTTATGTTTGGTGTAAAATCTGACTTCAAAGAAACATTGCTGCTGTTCACAATCTTGCCAGTAATGTTTAATACAGATTGCTTAAACATTTCTCATTTAAGGCAGTTGTGCTTAATAACTTTTGTTCTTCAACATGCATCTAGAATCTCTTTGATATACCTATAACATAAAATGAATTGGGTTGTTCCAGGTTGTGAACTTGACCAATGCAAATTAGCACAATGGGTTTCTCAAACTACTTAACACATCACCATAGCTGATGTCAACCAGTTAAGTAATATGTGAAATGGTGGTGGTTTATACCTGACCTCCTTGCCTTTTAATAGTCTCTATGACAATATGCTGTATAAACTGCCCCAAGGATAGTTTTGTATAAGCTAACTGTTTATACATGCTACAATGTACGGGCATCTATTGGAGTTCGTGGTTTTCTCTTATTGTTGTTTGGTTGTTATTTTTGAAGATTACTGAAAATCTTGTTTTGGGGGGGGGTTAACACGACCATGTCAGGGTTTTTGGGAGTAAAATATTTCATGTTTTTAGCACAACACCACATTACGGCAGGTATATTATGGGAAAACATACACACCAATACATTAATTCTTTTCACTAGGGAAGTATGTTGGTTGCTTTTTTGTTATTTTTTTTTTAAGGATGTAAAGGTGCATTTCCTGGTCACTTAGCCATTCTTTCTCCTCCTAAGGGTCATTACTATATGCCAGTACAGAATTGTATAAAATTTGTATTTAGCAATATAAATGTGCTTCTGATTATTTGGAATTATTGTTCCTTTATAGCTTGTTTTATTTATTGTGATTCATGGAACACTGCTTTAAAAATTCAGTTTTTTTGTTTTAAAACCTTTTACCTAGAAATAAAGGCAAGGGTATTTGGTAATGCCCATGATGGTTTATCACAGCCCTCCATGTTTTTGATTGTTTAAATTTGTAGCATGCCTGTAAGTGGTATTCATTTACATGCTTTTGGGGGTCCCGAGTGGTCAAAAGCACTCACCTTTACGGATCATTGCCATCTCACCTCTGTCTGCGTGGGTTTGAGTCTCGGGTTCAGCCAATGTGGGTATGTGAGAAAGCATGCCAGTAGTTTCTTGTGGGCCGGTGGTTCTTGTGCTGAAAAATGGCGTTAAACCCAACAACAACGTGTTGTGCACCATACTTTTGAAATCTTTAAATTATGAGCACTATATGTACATCCTGTCTCAGTTTATGTATTATAATTTTAAGCTGATAACTCTTTTCCCATTAAGATTTTTTAAATTCTTATATCATCATTAGAATTTAAAAACATATTATGGTGGCAGATTCATCAGTCTGATATAATTTATAAAAAGAAATCTGGCATGTCAAGATGACTGTCTATCATCATAATCTATAACATGTTGTTAAACCAGTCTGGCATCTAATCCATAACATGTTATGAAACCAGTCCGTCATTGTAATTAATGTACCTTGCAGGGGAAGATTTGCATTGTGTTTAAGATGGTAAAGACATTACAATAAACACAAAGGACCTTATCTTTATGTTTGAATTGTGTGTATAGTCTTATGATGTAATGGCAATACAACAAAATCTATTTATAATAGACTACTGGGGACTCCCAATTTTTTTTCCATATATCTTTTTTTAGCTTTAAAAGAAAAAGAATGAATACATAGAAAAAGGACTAAAAGCAGCACTGAATTTGATACTGCTAGAAATGTGTTAAATAAGAAGTACTGTGAAATCATTATTCATTTGGGTATCTATTTTTACGACTAAATAATTTTGATTGATTCTTTTGTTTATGGTTACTGGAAGGGTCCTATATGTTTCCCACAGATTGATCAGTTTGTTAATAAGATTTTTAGATTTGTGGCTTGCAGCAATTAAAAACTCCATAAAAACAATGGATCTCCACAAAAAGAGCAAATTCATGGCAAGTAAAAAGAACTAATTACTCTTAGCGGCTGAGAATTATTTGCACCAACATGACCCAAAATTTAACTTAAAGTTTGTATTATTGTAAATATTAGTTTTGCATACTTTTTGACACCTGTTATACACATTGTGCAGCAGCAAAAATTATTATATGCTCGCTGTATTCTCATTTATTCAACTCCCAGTGTGGGGCCCTTAGTGGCCAAGTGGTCTAAAGCGTTTACTGTTATGGGTCACTGTCATCTCACTCCTGTCTGTGTGGGTTCAGGTCTCAGCTCAGCTACTGTGGGTACCCAAGAAAACTTGATATTAGCTTCTTGTGGGTTAGTGGTTCTTCCCAGGGTTTTCCCAGGTTCTTCCTCCACGAGTTATACTGGCAGCCATGTATAACCTATCTTGCGCTGAAAAAAAATGGCATTAAACCCCATAACAACAACAAAATCAAACTCCCAGTGGACACAGAAATTGTTTGAAGTATGAGTTGGGTTATACTAAATCGGCAAGTTTTTGCAATATGAGGTTTGGATAAACCGATAATTCAGATAGAAAAATGAAGGTATACTGTTTGAAAACTGGAACAAGGTAGTGAAAATTAGGTTTATTTATTGCCTTAATTGTCCTAGTTCTGGTTGCATGTGTGATTGATTGGTTGCAGACTTGGACTTACTGTATTTGCACTAGATGAATTTCTCCCACAATTTAATGTCCATTGATTCAGGTCAAGTTTTCTTCGTCATTACATAAGAAAATACACAAGGTTTTCACCGAAAAAATTACTTTAAATTAATACAACCTACCATATATGCTTGCTTATAAGACCAACTGTAGACTGCACAGACCCAGATCTGCCTGTGCAGAATACACTACCTGATCTGGTTCTGTTCAGTTAGGAGTAATCAGTAGAACAAACAACATACTCTAATCTGCAGGTGCATTATGCTGTGGCAAATATGGATATCTCTCTCTCTCTCTTTCTCTCTCTCTCTCTCACACACACACACACAGACACATACACAGTTAGCTGACACTGGGAAGCCATCTTTTCTTTCTTTCTACTGGTATTAACAGGAATTTTGAAAATAAATTTAAACAGTGGAACAGTTTTTAAAGTGACACAATCTAGTGCTTCATGCACAGACATTGATGACCCAGCATCTCCCAGAAAATTTGGAGGAGTAAATAGAATCATTCCATGAATTTGTGAATTTCAGACGAGAAGATCATGATTTCACTGACAATATGATCATTAACATCGATGAAACTTGATGTACTTTCATCTCATTCCTGGACAGACTGTCGATAAAGAAGGGGATTAAAAGTGTGAGAATTTGCATGACTGGTGCAGATTTTAAAAAAATCAAACTTTAGTCCTTGCAGTTTCAGCATCAAGAGATGTGTTGCCTCCAATGATAATTTGTCATGACATGAGGGAGCTCAACGATATTCATTCACCACAAGGATGGATCATATGCGTACAATTGCAAGTTGTTTTATCAAGGGACAAGTTGATTTTCTAATGTACTTGTCCCATGACTTTTATATTTGCATATCAGTCCTGTCACAATGTGTCAAACCAAATCATGGTTTTGAACTTCAAGACCTGCAGCATTCATTGGAGTGTAAAGTAATAAATAGCAAACAGGTTTATTACAAAATGGGGATTGTAAGATGTTTTGTTTTTCATTTAATTACCCGGTATGTAAGCAACACTTGACAAGTTCTTTTTGAGCTTGACAAGTACATTTCAAAGGTCCAATGTCCCTGAGACAAATACATTGAATTAAAAATATTAAAGAAATTTTTATGTCTTTTCAGATGGTACCCGAGAAAAAGACAAGCATTCCTTGAGTTCAGTACTTCTCCAGGTTGCTCAGTTGAACACAAAGGACAATAGCTACCACCTGGCCAAACATATTTACAGTGAAGTTAAGCTCGATTGGCCGTTCTACTCAGAAGATGACAGACAATTACTTAAGAAGTAAGTGATAATACAAGCAAGATCTCCAGAGAGTGGACAAGTCCACATATTGGAATAAATATCAGTTTGCGATGTTCACATTTGAGCAACATGATGAAAGCTATATTGCATTTAAAAAGATGGTAGGTGCTGTATCACATTCAAATGATCAACTGCATTAACTGTGCTGCATTCAGTTAAGCGTATTTGGCAGGTACTCCTCAATCATATTTGGCAATCACTCCTAAAGCATATTTGACATGTAGTCATAAAGCATATTTGGCAGGCGGTCATACAGCATATTTGGCATGCAGTCATGAAGCATTTTTAGCAGTGTGTCATACAGCATATTTGGCACATGGTCATAAAGCATATGTGGCACACAGTCATAAAGCATATTTGGCATGTGGTCATAAAGCATATTTGGCACATGATCATACAGCGTATTTGGCATACAGTCATAAAGCATATTTGGCATGTGGTCATAATGAATATTTGGCATGCAGTCATAAAGCATATTTGGCAAGTGGTCGTAAAGAATATTTGGCACGCAGTCATAAAGCACATTTGGCACATGGTCATACAGCATATATGGCTTGCTGTCATGAAGCACATGTGGCATGTGGTCATGAAGCATATTTGGTATGCAGTCATAAAGCATATTTGGCATGCAGTCATAAAGCATATTTGGCACATGGTCATATGACATATTTGGCATGCAGTCATGAAGCACATGTGGCATGCAGTCATAAAGCATATTTGGCACACAGTCATAAAGCATATTTGGCACATGGTCATAAAGCATATTTGGCATGCAGTCATTGAAGCACATGTGACATGTGGTCATAAAGCATATTTGGCATGCAGTCATAAAACATATTTGGCACATGGTGATACAGCATATGTGGCATGCAGTCTTGAAGCACATGTGGCATTGGCAAATGGTCATATTTGGCATGCAGTCATGAAGCGTATTTGGCACACAGTCATAAAGCATATTTGGCATGCAGTCATAAAGCATATTTGGCACGCAGTCATAAAGCTTATTTGGCACACAGTCACGAAGCATATTTGGCACACAGTCATAAAGCATATTTGGCACACAATCATAAAGCATATTTGGCACTAGGTTATAAAGTATTGTCAATTCTTTGAATCCCATACAGCATGTACTGTTTCATTTGAATGTGATATGCTCCGAATTCAATACTTTTTTAATATATGTTACCAGTTTTTAGAGATTTCTTGTTTGCTATACACCACAAATTTAAGGACCCGTGTTTCTTTGCACACAACATGATCCCTTCCCTAATTCACCAATTAAAGTATCAACAAAACTACTTTTTCATGAAACCATGAAAATTGATACCCATGGAAATAAATGAATTGATAGTTACTGTTACTGTCTCAGTTCAAAGTGATACATGTAAATTGGTGTACTCCCCATCAATATTCCTAGTTGATATTTGACAGTTATTGTATGTACTTGCCAATAAGCTTTGTCCAAGTGCAGACTGCACAGTCCCAGATCTGCCTTCGCATAATGTACCAGCGGGGTTAATGTAGTTTGTTAGAAGTAATCAGTAGAACAAACAACATGGACCTTGATCTACTGGCACATAATGCGCCAACAGATTTGGGCATATGCAATTTGTTAGGCACATTGTGATGGTAGATCAAGGTCTATGGTTGTTTAAAAGTTGGACTGGAGTTGCAAGCAAGTATGTATGGTATATTCCTGTGTCAGTGAAGATGTGCATAAAGATGAGGTTGAAGAGTTGATGAAATTTTGCTTCAGTGTAAATATTAAAATTATCACTAAATTTCATAACCGATGAAAGCAAAAATCATTTCCTAAGGTGTGCTTCCTGTTAGATACCATATATACTTGTTTGTAAGACCGGCACTATTTCATTTACGTTCAGCTAGATATAACAAGAAGTCCTTTGGTGAAAACCCCATGTCAGTATGACCATCCACTTTATCAAAACACTTTGAAAAGTAAAATAATCCCAGCATGGCAGTGGATGATTAAGTATTGGCTCAAGTTGGTAATGAGGTCCATCAGTCCAGTTTCAAATGAGTCCAGTTACTGTATATACTCACTTATCAGATGAGTCCAACTGCAGACTGCACAGATCAGATCTGCTATCGCATAATACGCCAGTGTTCTGGGTCTGTGCAGTTTGTTAGGAGTAATCAGTCGAATAAACAACATAGCATCTGATCTGCAGGCACTTCCTGTTATGGCAGATCAGGATCTTTATTATTTGCAGTTTGACTCAACTTGTAAACAAGTATGTATGGTACTATTAAATGGATTATTGGTGTCCTAGAGTTTTCTAGCCACAAGAGTAGTGAAACTGATTACTCGGTGAATAATTTGACATGAACTTTGTTGCCAACCTTTTTAAAATAGATTTCATGGTCCCCAGTGCACCTATCCTGTGTGAATACAGCTCCAGTGTTTTTGTGTGTATATGTTTTCAATATAATTAATAATATTTTTATTTACAGAAAACTTCAAAGTGCCTGTTCACCTGCATCTTCTCCTGCCACTAGCAACCCAGAGAGTCCTATTAGTTCATCTACTTCACAGTCTCAGGTCAGAAATCATGCTGAGTGATCTCAGGCACACTTGGGTCTCTTGTTCAGACTTTTTACTTGAAACCCAATCATTAGTAATGATTGTCCCATTAAAGAAAACAGACTGATTTCTTCAAAAGTGAACTTTGCCTAACAGATTAATTTTATTGATAAGCTTGTTAGTTAGTGAACCAGTCTATATTTTTTTAAAGAAGATGATGCCAGATGTTAAGTGAAATGCTTTATGGTGTGAGTTGTGGATGTTATATGATGGAAAATGTAAGAGCAGATGGATCTTTTCAAACTCCTGAACATATCGGATCAGAAAAAGTAACAAATCAACACTGCTTTACAAACTTTAGAAGAAAAATATGAGAGTAATGTAATACAACACTCTTGAGTACCTGAACATGATCATTGCAGAATTCCAGTTCATGATCATTCAACGACAGTTAACAAATGTAGAGTAGTTGAAGTGAGTGCTGAATATAAATAATTTTTCAGTATATTTTGTGTCTGTATTCTGGGTTCTAATCCATGAATTTTGCCCTTACAAGAATTATGACTAGCTGTAGAACCAGGTTAGTCGTAAAAATGTATCTTTTTCATATGTGCTGTAATTCTGGCATGTAATACATAGATTACACTTTTCACACCCAAATTACACTTTTTTGCCACTTATAATAATTACGCTTATACCTCTCGGGATGTGTGTGTGAGGGTTGGCTTATATGCAATAGATTTGAAACCCATTTAAGGGTCACTACAATCTTATTTCATGCCATTAGAACTTGGATAATATTCGAACTTTGTAAGCCATTAGAAGACTTTACCTTTAACTTCTGGTTAGAAAACAGTTGTATGAAACAAAATATTAACAGTGTAGTATGCCATGTATACTCACTTAAAGGTGGAGTCAAACTGCAAAGAGCAGTGATCCTGATCCACCATAGCATAATGCACATTCAGATCAGGGTCTGTATTGTTTGTTCTACTGATCACTCGTAACAAACTGCATAGACCCAGATCTTCTAGCCCATTATACAGTGGCAGATCTTGGTCTGTGCAATTTGCAGATGGACTTGACTTATAAACAGGTATATACAGTATTCTGTCTCCATGCTTTCAGAAAAGGGTCCATGAGGAACCAGTTGTACCACATGCCGTGAAGAAGCCACGAATCTCACACTTTGAGAAGCTGAAGAAGGAAAATAAGCCCATAAATGGCTTAACAGAGAGTGATAAGAGGGATGTCACTTCCACCACTGGAAACCATGACAGTCAGAGTCACAAAGAAAATATAGCTGGTAACATAAATACCTGTCATTGTATTTATTATGGAAGTCTAATTTTCAATCCTGTGAATGACAAAACATAGGGATCGCTTCTTTGGCAGCATCAGCTGCATCAACAAAATAAAGATTTTGTGTTAACCTCATCAGAGAATGTTTACATAACTTGCTGTATTCAGCTGAACTTAGGGATAGAACAAGTTTGTAACTCATGTGCCTTGATTCATGTCTTGTCTTTGTAATGCTTGACTCAACATTTTGTTGAACCTTTGTATGGTAAAACCTCCCAATAAAGACCACTGTCTAGACTGTGAAAAAGTGGTCTTATTTTGGGTGATGTATTTGCTCTTTTGATTTGTAAATGAGACTAAACAAATGTTATTATGTTATGGTTTTATTTGGAGGTAGTCAGATAGGGAGGTTTTAATAAATGGTTGGTTGGTTGGCTGCTTTGTTGATTTTAACAGCATTTTCAACACATTGTTGACTGTGTCATGCTGAGACAGCAGTAGTTAAGTGCCTTCCCCAAGGACACAAAGAAACAATGTTTGATTGTAGATGACTTCAGTAGATCATTCCAACCAAAGTCATCTCATTAAGATGAGTGGTTAAATGGAAAGTACTGTAGATGTAATTAATACGTCCTGTTCAGATTTAAACAGGGGTCATTAAGTTCTTTACACCTTTGTCTTTTAATTTTGGTAAAAGATGTCTGAGTTGTATCTGCTAATGATAACTTGTTTGGAAGCACAATTTAGTGGAACTCTATCAAATAAAAACGCAATGTAAAGGTCAGCTAGAACTCCCATTTTTCAAAAGGCCAGAATTTCAAAATTTTTGTTCTTACTTTCTCTCCCGAGTCTCTTCAGACTGATTGATTCACCAGTGGAATTTCTTCATTCATTTCATATATATATATATAAACCTTGAGAATCAGGATAGATTTTATTCTTTTCCAGGTTTGAAAATCCTTGTCTGTTTTGCAGTGATCGTCTTTTTAGGGGTCACATTGGTTGTATAATGTAAGCTTAATTTTTAGTGAATTGTATAAGGATTCTTCTGCTTTGACTTTTAGAACAATATCCTACCAACTGCTTAACTTTTAGAATAATATTGTATGTAATTCATTTCATGTCACTCCAGTGACATGACAACAGTTGCAGATCCTGGTGAAAATTAAGTTGTCAAACTACAATTTTTATATAGCGATAAAAAGAGATTGTAAAATGGATACTAAGAATAAAAAAATGGTAGCAGCTGCAGTTGAAGCATTTAATGATTATCCAGCATCCAGGGCATTTAGTACATTTGTCAGGAATAGTGGGTGAACTTGCGTCATATCCTGGATACGGTTTACACTGAGGTAATGAATCCAAGAAATGTACAAGACAATGACTTTTACGTGTCCCATCACTGATTGTGGAGATATTTTTGGTTCAGATGACTGGAATTAGATATTAAATATGCTACCGTGATAAAGTTATTGTGCATTGTGGAAATATTGGTTGGTAGTGTTTATACTATTAAACTCCTATATCTATTTTGTTTAGATGCTTATATAACAGAACAGTTATGGATTTTTTATGGGGTTAATAACTCAGTTGTGTTGACCTTATCAGAAGTGATGTTTCCATGTAGTTATGGTATTGTAGGACCAAAAGATATCCCATCAGAGGATACAACGTGTAAGGATATCTTGCAAGGAGTTTTTACCATCTCTGTCATTCCTTGTAAAACCAACCCATGTTCATTTTGTACATCCTGGCAAAACCAGGACAGACTTTGCTAGGAATGATGTAGATGCTTATTCATATTTGAATCAAGTGACTCACTTATCACATTAAGATGTTTCTTTTGTGTTTCAGTGAAAGCCATAATAGAAGCCTCGTCTACATCAGATTCCCCAGAATATATAACGTAAGTAATGTTTCCTTGTACAAATTAGATATGTTAAAATACAATCAGACTTTTTGCTGTAGTAGACATCTACATAAGGTCAAGAACAAGGGGTACCACTTATATAATCATTTTATGGTGACTACATTGATATGTGAGTTACGTGTGGGCTCATACAAAAGTAACAAAAGAAAAGAGTGAAGTCAACAAGCTTTGTAAATTTAACAAAATAATTTATTTCCCTAGAAAACAAGGTAAAAATATGAAATAGGACTTAACGGTTTGTGAATATAATCCAAAAATTAATCCTAGAATTCAAAAATATAAGTCCTATCACTAAAAAGTTCTAATTGAATCCAAGTTCGAATCTCGATGAAGTTCCAGTATGGAAGGAAATGACGTCCTTTATAACCAGTTTGTGTTGATGTGTCAACAGTTCCTTGTTGAGTCACCAAGAATATAATTCTGGCTTTTGAATTCCAAATAATTTAATGAACGTCTTTGTCCAAGAATTTCATTGAAGAAGAGTATTTTCCAGGGTGAATAAATTATTTTAAATAAAAAAATCAACTCAAATGGCGGCAACATGACAAATACCTTGAGCCCGAAGGTATATATTTACGACAGATCAAATCCACTAGAAAATGTCTGTTTTAAACTGCGATTTTAGATCACATGATTGCTCGCGTGGCCACTTAACTTGAACAATGCAGTAAAAAAAATGCCAATTTGTACGTAAGCTAGAATAGCCCTATCTAAGAATCAGATTCCCACACTGGAAATAAATTTAAAAATAAAACTGTTTACAACAGACTAACAGGTGGGCTGAACATGACCTTGGTAATGACCAATCATTTTCACTCAATGTTTACAAAATTGGAACCAAGGTCAATAACTAGGTTAACAAAAAATATAACTGAGCAATAGACTGCGTGTTTATCAGGTCAAAACAGAAAACTGAATTGTCCGAAAAAAGTCAAATCCAGTGAATAAAGTTATCATTACAGTAACATAATGAAATAAAAATAAAATAAAAGAGAATTTAAAACTAACACACAAGCAATTAAATTACATATATGTAACATGAGGACCACCTATAGTACAACTTGCATGGCTAATGTATGTGCTCAGAGTCACTTTTTGCAGCTATATATGTCATTTTGGAAAATTTGATTACACATACCTTTAAATGGCATTAATTCACTTTATTTAGCACCTTGTCCATCAAAATTCCATGGAAGATTATTGTATAAATTCCTCAAAAAATGCTTAACAGCTAATTCATTGATAACATACTTTGACATTTTTAGGCACACACTCAGGCAAGCGGGGTGATCATGTTTAAACCGGTTTTTGTTGTGCACTATGATGTAACAGGGAATGTGCCTGCGGATGGGAAGAAGTTGTACTGCAAACATAAACAGACGCGACAATATCGTCATTAATAAACAAAGCCTGGGAAAACACTGGCAGAAAAAAATCACACAAATCCAATAAATTGAAGGCAAATATAGAATTGCGTATATATTTTCTGTATGGTATGTCATGTCTTTTATTTCAGTTTGTACATAATACCTATTTTTTGCACACAAATATGTTCCTTCATACATGTAAGTAACAGTAGAAACATGGCTGTCAATTTAGATTTATTTTAGTTAAATTTTACATCATGCTAAATTATCATTTTTAAGAAATGTCATATGTACAAGCTAAGAATAAAGCTAACTGTATGTTACTCCTCTATCCCGTTTATAGTTGAACATCCAAACAGGAGATGAATCAAAATGCGCATGACTTCTTGTTCACGTGATTGTACTTTGAATCCCCCTGCACTATTAATAGTTCAATCCAATATCGACTTTTTTGACCCAGTCTAATGCTGAACTGCCATTGTAAACGTCCATAGCAATTGATAAATTTCGTCTGGAAATTTTTTTATGACTATTAATGCCCAGATCACTCAAAAATCATGATTGAATAAACTTTGTCTTAATTATATTACAATTTAATTTTAAAACTAAAATTAGTTTTTAAATTTATATCAGTAAATGCATTTACGTGACCCACATGACTTTTACTATAGATATAAAGGACAAGTTTGATAAGTCCAGTTCATACATACATTGACCTGCATACAGGGACTGTCTGTTCATAATAGCTGTCTTTTGCTTGTCCCCCAAGTGGGTATTATACTCAGACTATAATATAAAAATTGATATAGAAGTTACCTCTATTAAAAAACACCCCTCCCAACTGGGGAGGTTTCTGCAAATCTAAGGGTGGTTGTGATATTTTCATATCAACAGTAACTGATAGCAGTTTGAATGTAAAAGTCTTATACGATCACGGACTTAACTTCACAGCAGATCAGTTTGTTTGAGAATACCTGAAAAGAACCAATATAGCACAGACAAATAAATTTTGACTTATATCTTGATCTTTGTTTTATTAGCCACAAGTTTGCAAATTGGTGCAATAACATAGAATCTAATGAGGATTATAATGGTAATAACACATTTGAAGGTCATTTATTCCCATTAAAGGAAATTTGCATAAAGAGCAGTCACTGGTGACCTGTATAAGATGTATAGGATGCATGTTCAAACATAATTAAATGCAGTTGGATAGTTGTAATTTAGTTACATAATAAGGACATAGCTATAAGGATAATTCAACATTTAAATTAGCAAGCACTTCTTGTTTGAGTATGGGGTGGGAGGTGGGGTTAAACCTGTTTGAACATTCTGATGCCATTCTCATTTCCCAAAGCAAATTTCCAATACTAAAGACATGTATATAATAGTCACCTGCTTTATGCAGTAAGTGGACATGTTTCACTAAGTAATAGGTTCATACTGATTTTAGTTGTTTACTTGAGTTTATCAACATTGTCTTGATCCGTATAAGCAATTAAACTTAGTTGCCTGAGGAAAGCATTAACCTATTACGAAGTAGATAAAGGCATGTCAGATGACCGTGTGTAAAGCATTTCTTATTTCACTTGTATTCATTGTACTCCAGTCACAATGCTAGAGTAACTCGAAGATGTCAGTATGTCAGAAGTGAAAGTGAAGCGGTTTGTATCATTAGGAGAAAGGGTCATAACAAATCCTTTGTAGGATGGTGAGAAAAGTAGCTGCGGTGTTGGAGCAGAAATGGATGTAGACTTTTGTGCTAGTCTGACTTGTTCAGTTCAATATATTCATCTGTTTTATTGTATGTTACTCCATTTTTTTATATTATTTTAAATTAGTTTTATAGATTTTTTTTCCTTTTAGCAAGCTGTGAGTTATTTTAAAACTTCCTGCTCGATCACAGGCACTTGTTTAAACTCATTAAACAAGGGGAACTATTATCAGTACTCACTCATTGTCTACTGATTAACATCAGTCTAAGATGGAAAAATTTTAATCTCTGAACCAAGATATGAGTTGCATCACTTTTCATTAGGGTTGTAGGGGTTGTATTCAATATTTACAACATGTGGCTGTGACGGTGCATAAAGTTTCAGTTTATTTGTTATTAATACTAGCTGCACTGAGTATTGTTTTTTTTCCCTATTGATCACAGGCCTGTCAAATAAAAAGACTTGTCTTTTGCTCTTGATGAACTGAAGAACTGGTTAATCTGGATATGGGTTAAAGTGCGAACAGCTGTTTATAAGGTTAATTATACTAGCTGTGTGAACAAAGAATTGGTAATCTATTTTAGTCATATTGTAAGCCATTAGTTAGTAGTGAAATTAGTGTTTTGTCATGGCACACAAAACAAATGAAGATTATTGAGTTTCTTGAAAAGCTAGTAATTTAATTTATAGGATGAATTCAAAATTGGCAGGATAGGTTAATATTTATGAAACGTAACTTTAGGACAGAAGAACATATGCATTTATGTTCTGATTTAGTTTGGGGCCCCAAGTGGCTGAGTGGTCTAAAGCGCTCTCCGTTACGGATCACTGCCATCTCACCTCTGTCTGCGTGGGTTCGAATCTAGGATTCGGCAAATGTGGATATGTGGGAAAGCTTGCCAGTAGCTTCTCGTGGGTCGGTGGTTCTTTCTGGGGATTTCCCGGTTTCTTCCTCCACCATTAATACTGGCCGCCATGTATAGCCTATCGTGTGCTGACAAATGGCGTTAAGCCCGACAACAACAACAACAACAACAACATGATTTAGTTGAATGGTATATATTAAAATGAATCTGTTGTGAATAATAATAATAATAATAATAATAATAATAATAATAATGATAATAATGTCTGGGTCCAAGTCACCACCAAATGTCCCTAGAATGGGCATACCTAGGTCAGCGGCAAATTCAAGGGCTCACATTGTCCAAGTCTCTACCAGATGACTGCAGGACAGGCATACCAATGTCAGAGGCAAACACAAGGGTTCACATTGTCCAGGTCACCACCAAATGGATCCAGGACAGGCATACATAGGTCAGAGGCAGACACAAAGGCTCAAGTTGTCCAAGTGACTACCAAATGTGGCCAGAACAGGTGTATCAGGGTCCAATTCGCTATCAATTGTCCCTAGAATGGGCATACCTTGGTCAGAGGTAGACCCAAGGGCTCCCATTGTCCAAGTCACTTCCAAATGTCCCTAGAACGGGCAAACCTTGGTCAGAGGCAGACCCAAGGGCTCCCATTGTCCAGGTCACTACCAAATATCCCAAGAATTGGCATACCTTGGTTAGAGGCAGACCCAAGGGCACCTATTGTCCAAGTCGCTACCAAATGTCCCTAAAATGGGCGTACTTATGTCATAGGCAGACCCCAGGACTAGTAGGTAGTTTTATGTAGCTGAGTAACAAGAAATAGCTAGATGTATATTTTGAAATTAAGATATCATGAAACACGTATATGTGTATTTATTTTCCATTACACTTTCTTTTCTGCCCTAGAATTATAAAGCCTTTTAAGATTGCATACCACATCATGATGTGGGTGGGGGTATTCAGTCCACAAGTGTCAAGGTAATGGTTCATTGCTTTAATCATTCCATGGAAGCACATGACAACTATCCTCAATCCATTGTCCAGGTCAGATTAAGGAAATTTCTACATGTTAGGTCAGGGTCATTAAGGAAAATTATACCCATTGGGTCGTGGTCAGACTAGGTTCAATTGTACACATTGGGTCAATGTCAAACAATAGAAAAATCTCTAGACACACTTTGAGTCAGGTCAGACCAAAAAAAATGTTACAAATTGAGTTTTGTCAGACAAGAAAACTTCCTTTTCTTTTTGCTTACATTTGAATGTTGCTGTTCAGTTAGTATTAGCAAGTAAACCTTGAAACAGATGTATATTGTTTTGTCTGTATCATGGTGTATGCTGTTAGCTTGCAATTATAAGTAGAATAAGTAGCCGAGTAGAGTCTTGAGCCATACTGTACATCTGGGTCTACAATAGCAGAGGGTCAGATCTGTCAGTCTGTTAAGCTTTATGGTAGACCTGTGTTTAAAAAAGCAGAGGAGGTCGCAGGACGGACCACAGCCAAGTCATACCAAAGACTTTTAAAAATGGTACTAACAGCTGTCTTGTTAAGCGCTCAGTATTAAGAGGTTAATGTTAGGACTGGTCAGCCTGGTGTTAGGATAATGTGACTGGGAGGGACATGATGCTACATGTCTGCGGCATGATGCCCCTGTGCTAGACATCACAATAAACTGTCACGTTATAATCCAAATATCTCTCTCTCTCTCTCTCTCACACACACACACACACACACACACACACACACACACACACACACACACACACACACACACACACACACACACACACACACACACACACACACTGATATGCCAGTGTATTAAGCCATATGGTACGTGCAAGTATCGTTGTTGTTGTAATTGTTGTAGGGTTTAATGATATATTTCAGCACAAGATAGGCTATACATGGCGGCCAGTATGGTGGGGGAAGAACCTGGGAAAACCCCCTGAAAGAACCACCGACCCACGAGAAGCTACTGGCAAGCTTTCTCACATACCCACATTGACCGAGCCCGAGACTCGAACCCACACAGACAGAGGTGAGATGGCAGTGATCTGTAACGGTGAGCGCTTTAGACCACTTGGCCACTCAGGGCCCCACTTGTAAGTATTCAAAGTTGATAGTATGTGACATGATATGTATCAGGAAGTATTTTTATCATTTGCAGCAAATACACAAGAATAGTGAACCAAGAGCAGCGACATGTATACAAGGCTGACTTCAATAATGAGTATGAAGAGTATAGAGAACTTCATGCCAATGTAGAGAAAGTATCAAAGAAATTTGCAGAGTTGGAAGTTTTAATGAGAAATACGCCCAAGGGGACAGTAGCTTATGAGGTATTGTCTAAAACTCTTGCCGTCTACCTATCTATCTGTATATCTCTGTCTGTCTGTCTGTCTCTCCATCCATAATGAAAATCTAATGTAATCTAATCTTTCGTTTTTATTCCCCATATTTGAGGTATTGGACATTTATTTTTGATACCCAGGAAAATCCTGGAAAAGTCCTTGAATTTCACTTGAGTGAAAGTATACAAACCTGAAATAGAGTGAGATCCATGCATATTAATTGGGAGAAATTGTATCTGATTGACTGAGCTTGTTTTCCCTTTGGAAGCCACATTTTGAATCGGGTTTTGATCAAACTTGAAATATGGACTTATATCATTTAGATCATGATGCATTTCATTGTGAGCCAGATCCATACATATTAAAAAAGCCCCAGTGCTGCAATTTCATGCAGAAAGTTGTATATGCCATATCATTTAAATAATTCTGAATCTTGAAAGATATTGGTCCGTAACATCAATGGGTTCAGTTAAATCTAGATAATATTGATATTTCATCACATTATGAGCCATGTAATTTCTCCCTCAAACCCAGAAACCATGCCAATTTTCACATGTATGAATATGGTGTTCATCAGCGACATCAGTGGGACAACCAGTTTCATTTAGAAGCTGGAACACAAGATTTGATGACATCACCATTGTAATCATAAGAAACCAACACCATGCTGTATCCAATTGTGTTCAGCCCAAGTTCACCCTTGAAAGTATTCCAGCACACCAGCTGATCACCAGTATTCACACAAGTCTTATTATCAGCTTTAAAAAGTGAACTTTTATCTCTTCATTGCCTCTTGAATCAATTTGTGTGCCACATGTGAATGTTGTTATTAGATTATAGTCACTGACGGAATCTGTTGAATGTATCACATTGCTAAATAAGGAGCACTCCCAAAAAGAATGAAATTATGAGTGACTTCAATGACTGAATTAGGGGGTGGCACCTAATAATTCTAACCTGAATATTTGAACATCATTTAAACCTAATAGCCTGATTATTTCAGAGAACAGTTAATGTCAGATAGCTCTTTCAATAAATCATTTACTTCCTTCCAAACTTTAGTTACATTGGAAGAATGGAGAAATTTATGATAAATGGTGGCATTGAGGCTTTAATGAGGGGATCTTGTATCTGATTGGCTGAGCTTGTGACCAGTCTGGAGCTTGCATTTCGGGTCCAATTTTGATAAAGTTTGGAACATCTGCTTATGTTATCATGATCTTGGACAAGTTTAATAAAGCTTGGATCATATGCTGATGTTATCAAGATCTTGGACAACTTTGATAACTCTTGGAATATGCTTATGTTGTCAGTGGAAAATTTTGATCAAGCTTGGAACATATGCTTATATTATCAAGATCTTGGACAACTTTGATTAATCTTGGAATATGCTTATGTTATCAAGATCTTGGACAAATTTGATAAAGCTTGGAACATATGCTTATGTTGTAAGTGGAAAATTTTGATCAAGCTTGGAACATATGCTTATATTATCAAAATTTTGGACAATTTTGATAAGCTTGGATCATATGCTTCTGTTATCAAGATCTTGGACAACTTTGATTAATCTTGGAATATGCTTATGTTATCAAGATCTTGGAAAAATTTGATCAAGCTTGTATTATTTGCTTATGTCATCAAGATCTTGGACAAATTTGATAAAGTTTGGATGATATGCTTATGTTGTCAAGGTATTGGAAAAATTTGATCAAGCTTGTATTGTTTACTTATGTCATCAAGATCTTGGACAATTTTGATCAAGCTTGGAACATCAACTTATGTTATCAAGAACTTGGACAATTTGTAAAAAGCTTGGATGATATGCTTATGTTGTCAAGATCTTGGACAGTTTTGATAATAAGCAATAACCATGCATATTGATGAGGTGATCTTGCATTTGATTGGCTTAGCCTGTTACCTCTCTAGAAGCCACAATGCTGATCTGATTTTGATCAAAATTGGAATAAGGCTTTTATCATCAAGATCATGGAAATGTCGAAAGTGAATAGGATTCATGCAAATTAATGAGGTGATCTTATATCTGATTAACTCGGCTTGTTGCCACTCTTGAAGCCAAATTTTTTAAATCTCATTTTCATCAGACTTTAGAAATAGGATATATTAAAGAAATACCTTGCACCTGAATGGTTGAACTTGTTACCTTGCTCAACCTAGAGTTTGTTTTTCTCATTTGATTTCTGTAAAGCTTTGTAAATGGGTTTTTATCATTAAAAACATCAGTGACTTTTATTATGAGCAAGAGTCTGCAAATAATTATGTCATCTTTTCAGTATTTCTTGTTATTTATCAAGATAAGTTAAGTAGGTAAAATGGACACGATAAACAGTTGGTTACATATTTTACCAAAGGTGTTTTCTTATAATACTACATTATCCTGCTGAGTAAGATGGTCATCTGTTCAGTTTTGTAAGCCAAGTGAGCAGTACAAGACAAATGCCTGATGTTGATGATAATTTCTTACTTATGGTGGATGACATTTTAGCAGTGCTAGAAAATCGCACAAAATTTTTTTACTCATAATGCTAATTCTATTTCAGAACTTGAAAGACAGGATACGCAAAGAATACCATCTTCAGAAAAGTGACCCAAAGTATGTTGAACAAAAGAAACGCTTTGAATTTTTGCATGGAAAACTCGCTCATATCAAGCAGTTGATACTGGAGTATGATCAAATGCAGACGGGGATTTCATAGCACAGGCTTTGTTTCTAATGACCTTCCATGGATTTGTGATTCTGGACTTTTGACACCATTAGGATGCTGGGTACCCATGTATTTATTGCTGATATCAAATTTTGAATGGACAGAACTCAAGGACACCACTGCTGTTTGGACCTGATGGTCAGCTTACTGAAAGGTCTTGGTTGTAGCTGAAAGAGGCACAAAATGTCAGTCATGTACATGCCAAAATATCAAGCTGCTGCCATACTCGCTCACACTGACTTTCAAATATGGCTGACCAGTAGGTTAGGGTCAGATGCCAACTGGTTGTTAAGGTTGTTCACCTAATATCTTCAGTTCATATATTTTCTTTATTATGTTATTAGCACAATACTATTATTGCTGTTATTATACAGTATGTTATTTGTTCATACATTCTCTCAGCCTTCTAAGTATTGGTGCGTGTACAATGGGAGTTTTTAACGCTGGAGTGCTATTTAACTTTTTATAGTTATTTTTACATATGAATGGAGCTTTAAAACTTACAATACACTTCGTCAGGATCTCTTTTTCAGTTATTCATGTCAAATTGTGTGACATCAGTAAGGTATTTATGGCTCTTTTCGTTATAATGTTACATGCATTGTCTTTGCTCAGATGTATAATTTTGAGATGCTGATGTCAAAGTTTTTTGAATTGCATTGATAAATCTTAGCATTTATTTCCGCTGTAGATTATTGCAATTAACAGATGGAGTGCCAGGTCTCAGTTTTGATACGAGCACCAGAAGCAGATTTGTTATTTAAGTATTGAGGAGGAATCACATATTACAGGTTATACAAATAAATAGAGGCTCAGATAATTTCTCAAAGCAGAAAAACACTTTTATCTTGCAATCTTCAAATGTTTCTTCTCGTGTAACAATAGTGATGTGATGTTTCATAATTTGATGTCATATTTTGTATTACCTGTAATAACAGATGATTTGTGTTAATCCTGCATTTAGCTGAGGGCAAGACATAGATATAACTTTATCATTGGTGGTGTCATCAGGTTATGATTCTGTATTATAGTTTTGTTTAAAAGCTTTTCAGAGCCGTTGGCATTGTAGATTTCTGTGCCTGGTATTTCGGAAAGTACTCTAATATAAGTATTTTTAAGGGTTCAAGAAGATTCAGTGCCCATATTAGGAGGCAAGGTATTGTAATTGGTGTGTGTGTGTGTGTGTGTGTGTGTGTGTAAAAAGAAAAGTTGGTTAAGATTTTGAAAGTAATACAAAGGAGAAATTAATTAATTTTAGGGCTTATTCAGCATAAATTGTCTTAGTATTGCCATACTGTTTGCAAAAATTAACTAATGCGATATTGGTGGGACAATAGAGTTACCTTCCTTGGAAAATCTACAGTAAGTTATCACTTGTGTATACAGTGCTACATGTAAGTGAGAAAATGAGGACAAACAAGCAGGATTTGCACCTACACATGCACTTCCAAGTTTATATACGTACTGTGTACTTATGTACTTCTAGAAAATTATTTAACAAAGTTCATTAACGGGAAGGCTACAGAGTTGTAATACCACATTGGTGACATGATACAAAGGAAGAACATAATTGACCTATAAGACAAACTCTGCCTACTAATCATTTCATTCAAATCAGGTGTTTCTCCTCCATATAAACGTGGTATTTGTCAACAAATGTTTGTTTGTGGTGATGAAAATTTCAAGAGATGTTGAAGTGGATATGATTGGAAATAGCAAATTATAATATAGCAAAAGCCTTATAGGTGACACTGTGTTCTGTGAGACTACTTGACAAACCTGAACATGCCGAGTCCAGATGGAAAAGGTGAACATTAAATCCTAGCTAGACGATTAGACGATTAGCAGGCAGTTGTAATGTCTTTTATGCAGTAGTTAATTGATATCAGGTCAATTCAAGTTGTACTAAGAGATATTTATTTGTTTTTTTTGTTTTTTTTAATTTCATTATTGGGTAAACGTAATCTCAGTATTAGTGCTTTTTTCATTTAAAATGAAAGAAACAAGTTGGATGTTGTTCTTGATTCAAGTTGGCTAAAAAATTTTATGTATAGTGAACTAAGGTGTAAGATCTTCCGTAAACATTTATACCGCAAAGTCACTTTTATTGGTAGAATACCAAATTACCTACAGGGTATTCAGGTCATGGAACCAATCCTTCCCAAAGCCATTTCTGCAAATTTAGGTATAATTGAAAATGATCTGCATAAAACCACAAAATTTTTTACCCGTATAAAAAATCTGTTCGCAGTATATTTTTGTTGTTTCACTTGCACCCACTCACTGTCATAAGCTTGAGATAATATCAAGTAAAAGGATTAGTACAATAGAGTATACTTCCATATATTTTCAATAAAAATACAGTACATCATGTGATATATAATGCAATGTGTTACTTTTGAATGAAATTTCAGTCTGAGGCTAAGTGTAAAAGTATTATTGTTGGCGGAGTTTGATGGAAACCAGGTAAACCCCTGAAAGAACTACCGACTCATGGGAAGCTACTGGCAAGCTTTCTCGTATATCCATGTTGGTAGATCCAAGACTCCGACATGTGCAGAGATGAGATGTGTGAATGATTTATAAAGGCAAGCTCCTTAGACCACTCAGCCAAATAGGACCTTGCTAAAATTACAAGCAATGTTTATACAATTATACTGCAATGAGTATTTTCAAAGAGATCTATTATTTCTGTTACTTGAAGATGTCATAAATGGTTTCATTTTACGTCTAGACATAATGCTCATTGATTGCTGATCTTCCTTGACATTATTTTTTCTTGTGTAGATCTTTTGTAATCTCTTTCTGTAAGTTAAAACAGTGTCCCATTGTCACAAACTTGTAACTTGTTGTCTTTTTACATAATTTTTTTATCAAGTTTCAATTAAAGTATCAATACGGTGATATGTAGAGACTTCATAAATCCTAGATTTCAGCAGTGTTTATTAATTCAGATTCAATGATAAATTCAAATTCAGTGATAAGTTCAAAATTATAAATCCAATTTCAATTATAAAGTTAAATTCAAACATAATTTCAAATTCAGTTATACATTCAAAATTCAATCAGTCCACCAGAAGTGTATATCAGTGTTTCATGCAGATTTTATTTTTGATGTTTTAAAAAGAATCAGCTTGTTCCAATAAACAAAACGTTGCTAAGTTTTAACAAGAAAATAGTCCTTTGTATGAACAAATAAATGACAAGAAATAACTATAGATAGGTTATCATTGAGACTTTAATCAGCACTCATCATTAAGAATCAGTCTTTGTAAATATGAAACTTTTGACAATGATACATCATATATACACCAACATCAAACATTCTCTTTGGCTGTAAAATGATGATGAGGTCAAAGCTTTGTTTGGAAGAGTCCATTTTGGAGATCAGGTATGTGTAGGTTGATGTGTGTTTAAGTATCAGGTTCAGATTTTACTTCTGGTTTTGTATATCTAGAGTGCAAGTAAGGTGGAAATAATTGTCATAGATATAAAAGCTTTGTAATTCAGTCATGCAGTTTATGCAATAACTTGAGTAAGAACAACCCATTCACACCTTAATGTAGTTGGTGCATTCATTTGATCCTTAATCCAATCATCATTTTATAGCCAGATTTTAAATTAGGTCATATGCAAAAAATGACTTGTATGCAATACTGTGAGTTTATTTATTTTTAACTTACATTCTTTGAGATGCCACTGATGAGAAAGGGCATCTGTTTTAATAAATAGCTTGATTTTTGTTTATTTTAATTTTTGGTCTGAAGCAAACAAAAATCCATTTG
Source organism: Megalonaias nervosa (assembly GCA_016617855.1). Lineage (NCBI taxonomy): Eukaryota > Metazoa > Mollusca > Bivalvia > Unionida > Unionidae > Megalonaias > Megalonaias nervosa. The sequence continues at coordinate 55,401 of JAECUM010016720.1, forward strand.
GTTACCCTCAGATGTAGGGAATTAGCTAATATATTATTACAAACAATTAAACTTGACAATCAAAAGCTTGAGTTTTTTGGGTACCAAATCTTGTGATATACAGTTTTATTATTTAAAATTTTGTCTAATTCAGCATAACCTAGATATAAAAAGGGAACTTCCACAAAATGGCAGGATTGAAAGTGTATCTTTTCTTTAAAATAGGAAGGAAAGATTTTCAGTTATAAAAATAAACGGGAATTTGAACAGTGGTAAATTAACAAAGTTTTTTTTCCTATATAAATGTAGTCGCATTCAAAATGTTCAATAAAAATAGCAAAATATAAAAAATAAAAATAAAAATAGTAAAATGCAAAAAGTAAAAAAAAAAAAGAATTCAAAATTAAAATAATAATGTAAATTCATGTAATTTAGAACTGTGGAAAGAAATAACAATAAGAGAAATGTGTTGTTGTTTAATCTTTAAGGCAAGTAATGCTTCTGTATTTGCCATGAATCCAGCAATCATTATATTGAAGATGTTTGCACTGGAGTTGTCCCCCTTGTACCAGGGATATTGTTGTTTATACTATTCCAGCTATAAAGATTTTCATATGTTCAATACTTTCAATATTATCATACCATATAATTCATATCAAAAGTTTTAATTTGTATCAAAAGTAAATTACCAGCATTGAAGTTATTTACAATGAAATGTAAACAAGCTTGTGTGCCAAATACAACATTTGACTCTTGAATCCCTTTCTCCAGCCATCGCTTTTTCAGATGCTGTTAAAGGCAAGCTTTATCAATGACAAAGCCATCAGTTTTTTAATTTGTTTCCCCCAGCCAACAACCATCAATATTAGGCATCTGTTATTATGAAGTTACATTGATGAAAGTGGCTAAATGATTGCATCAATGGATGACTATCATACATATGCATGCACTTCGTGCAATTTTGTTTGACTGGTGGATATATGGCACATCAGTTATTGAAGGTTAATGGGTCACATGTTGAAGATATAGGTACAACAATTATCACTGGCAAAATAATGAACCACTAGGCTTTCATAAATTCACATTGAATTGCAAGGCACATGTTGTTCCTTGCAGTTTAGCTTGACTGAAGGTAAGTTTGGGATTTTACACTGTAGGAGTAAAAGACTTGAGAAATGAGTAAGTAAAGATTTAATTGTATGCAAGTATATGTGCATATATATAGTTAGATGAAAAGATTACAGTCAATAAACTTGGGCATGAAAATAGAACTTCAATTTTCATTTCACTAAGCAATATAGAATAGCTTGTTTGGGGGATAAAAGGGCTTATAGAGTCAAAAGTTTGTCATCGTCAAAGCAGTCAACCTTATGTGCCAGACAAAATTTAACAAGGTTGTAATTGCCATTAGTTGCATTCCTTTTTTCAGAGATTCAGTCATTGAACCAGTTGTCATTTATGAAGATTTGTTTACAGATGTTTTGTGATAATTTGTATACTCGTTTAAAAGTCAAACTGCACAGACCCAGATTTGCAAGGACTGTGCCAGTAGGTCTAGGTTTTTGCAGTTTGTTGGGAGTAATCAGTAGACCAAACAACATAGGCCCTGATCTTCTGGTCTTTTATGGGATGGCAGATAAGGTCTATGCAGTTTGATGTTGAACTTGACTTACAAGCGAGTATATACAAAATGAAAATATTAATTTTGAAAATCTATAATATTGACACATAGAATTTTAAGTTGCTAGAACTTGCACAAGTCCCATTGTATTGTGACAATACATACAGAATTTTAACTTTTTAGAACTTGCACTCAATCCCATTGTATCATATCGTGGCAATAAAAATTTTTGTTGAAACTAAACTGTGGAAGTTTAGATTTCAGTTGGAAATGTACATGTATGCAGTAGTATTTAGACATTAAGTGATGAAACATGTTTCAATTCTGAAAAGGGCTTTCAATCTAATATGCATATATGTTACATTTCTTGTGTAAATTTTTTAATTGAGTCTATCTTGTACAATTTAATTGATGTATTTGATATGTTTGATTTTGAACAAGCTATTTGGTAGCCAGTTACTTTGTTTCTTGTGTGGGCATTATGTCAATTAATTTAAATTTTATGATTTTAGGTTCAGGAAATCATACCTTTCATGCAGAAGTTGCATTTCTAACATCAAAATTATAGCCACTAAGCTTTTTGTTTTGCCTGCAAAGCATATGAAAGGTATAGGTAGCTTTTTTTTCAACAGCATTTTTCCGATAATTTTTGTTTGTCTAGCTTCATTTCACTGAGACATTATGATATAAACTCATTAAACCTGAAGGATTCATTAATCTTGAGAAACCTATACACTACTGGCAAAGTTAAGTCATAATGACCCACTTTTTTCTTCATGAGCATGTTGAATTGTGCATTTAGTTCCATTTATCTGATACTATTGTATGTTCAGTAATGGAACTGCATTATTGCATGAGTTAAGAGATTAACATTCATACCCTTGTAAGGACAGTCACAGTAAATGAGTTGTGTTTTTTTTAGTCTTGTGACTTCAAGTTTTGAATCCTGCAGTATGAAAGTGGGAGGGCAAGGGTGAAGGTTTATTTCCCGTTAGTGTTTATATGCATTGGGTACTGTGGAATCATTCATTTTCACGAGTATAATTGGGGGGGGGGGGGAGACAAGGGAAAAATTGCATGTGCATTGGTACTTAAATGAATGGATTAGTAAAGGGAGTAACCATCATATACATGAAAAAATTTTGAATTTACACAAGTGACCTGTTAATATGTCTGGGCAGTTACAGTTTTTAAGAGGTGTTTCAGTTAAACATGGGTTATCCATTCATTACTTAATTTTATTTGTAAGTCATCCAGACTGGTCAAACGTCCTCCGGGCCTGCAGTTTCTTCTTTATATCACTTATTTATGCAGGTGGCTGTTTATTTGCTCAAAACTTTGTCTTCTAGGGAGTTTTAATAGATAATATTCAACTATATTGTATCATAGAACTTAAAATTTAAATCTGTGCTATACTTAACTGTGCTTAACAGATTAGACTTGTGCTTTGTTTGACTTAATGTGGTATTGGAAGATTATTGGGGTTTGGGGATGGATCGGTGATAGCCATAGTCCATTAAAAAAAGAATGGGGATTTTCAGCCTTGCAGCTGATTACCAAATGCCTTTATTTCTCCTTTGGATACATTCCCCTATTACATTAATGTTAGGGATATAAGCCTTCTATGTTCTAAATCCAGCCGAACTAAAAGATCAAAATTTTTTGTTTTCTGTCTTTATCATGTAACCAAAGGGCAATAACTCTTGCATATTACCTCCATTGCCACCACTAAGTGTCACCATTATTAAGCGTCACTTCCGTACAACAACATAGTACGAGGCACCTCTCAATCCAAGTCAAATTTGTGTTAAATTCAAACTATCCATTCAGGACTTTGGATTTTTTTTATTCCTAAACAGATGGTAAATATTATTTTTTGAATACGTTTTGAAAGTTTTCACTTTATTGGAATTAATTGGTCAGTTTCAGACCATACGGTAGAACATGCTATGATTGATGTATGTTGTTATCCATGGTTTTGCGCACACTGCCTGCTGCTTGCTCACCCAATTAATAACAATTGTTGTTTTAGCAAATTGTTAACATGCTGCATTGTTAATTTATACATTTTTGTGATTTGTTTTATGTTTTTTCAGGGAAACCTGTCAATGAAGTGTTATGTAAATGGAACAAGTTCAAGGCTAAGGAAGACATGCATGAAATGTGCATTTAATTCATCAGTACCATACAGTGTGTGTGCCATAGGGTTCAATGCAAATTTTATATTCCTACAAGTTATTATGATACAGTGTAGGAGTGTACCCCCATTTTTAGGGAGCTTAGGTGGAGTATGTCCGACCATGGTCTTTGGGCCTGTATGTCTGGGTACTTGGAGTTTTTAATGGATCCATCCTATGCTATCATATTGCCATATGGAGCAATTCAACCATTTTTGTATAATTATGGAGATCTTAGTGATAGATCTCTCGGTCCGACCATGTTATGGCTATATACAATTTCAATTAAACAGATCTTATTGATAGATCCATACATCTTGCCAGGTCTACGGCTTCATCTCTTTCTTTGGTTATGGAGATTTTAATGATAGATCTGTCTATATGAACATGCCTTTGGCTACATATAATTACAATTGCAAGGATTGTAGTGCTAGATCCATCCACCTCAGTGGGCATAAGGCAACACAAAAATGTTATGATGGGGATTTTGATGATGGATCCAGTCAGCCAGCCATGCCCATGGCACAACCAGTAATGGCAGCAATCAGACACTCTACCACACGGCCAGAAACTGTGCCAATCATACTCCGTGTGAACCAGCCATCCATACTGACAAGGAAAAAGTTCTGCCAGCTTGCCCTATATTCACTGCTTACTCACAGGGTTATTGTCTGCGAATTATGTAGAGGGGTCGGCATTGTATCATCATTGCCATTTGGAATGGTTTGTCCAAAAATGGAAGCAGACCATGAATGGGAGACTAAACACAGTGATTATGAAGATACTCCTGAGCAACAGACATAACTATGATCTGATCTTAGAGAGGACATAGTTTAGTTTAAGGGTCAAAATGGAGGACATGGAGCACTGCCTCTTCACATAAACCTAAACATGAAAGCTATTGAAAACAGGTTTCAGTTTTGTGTGTGCTGGTTTGGCATTTTCTACATTGGTGTTACCAACTTCAGATCAATGTACAAATCAACACATTCCTGGAAGACTAAAGGTCCTGGCCAACATTCTCCCCAGAAAGGGTTTGGTTATTCATAATGAATGGTCCCATCATCCACTAGTTTTTCATCGGCTTTTGTGTGCTTTGGGAGTGTCTGCTGATTGACCTATTTGCAACAAGTTGGAACCACAAATTGCCCACCTTGCTCTTTTTGATTTTGGACCTGGAAGCATTGGCCATGGATGTACTGTTAGTCGGTTGGGAGAGGTTATGGGCCATTGCCTGCCCCAAAATAATCTTGGTGCCATAAATAATAAAGAAAATAAGGGGTCAGAATTGCAGGAAAATTCTGATAGCCCGTTTCAGATGGAGTAAGTCTTGAGTCATCTACTCAATTTAACAATAAACCTGCTCAGGAAGATTATATATGAACTGGACATTCTCAAACAACTATGGTTGCAAGTGTTCCAACCCTTCCCAGTCCATCTTCTCATTCAGTTATCATTCACCTGGGAATCCAGTCTTTCTTTCTGGAAGTATACCGAAGGTATAGGTTGTATGCCCAGCATTACCTTCTCCTATTACCTATTCTCCTAATGTTAATATGATCTGGGAATGTTTTTAAAGGAGAAAAATTTTTCTGGTAAATTATGTTTCTCCGAGAATACTTGCCCAACCACATTACTTAAAGACCCTCCCATCCATCTCACTATGTAAGCATCCTCAATTAAAGTTTGCTTAGCTCAACAACTGGTGACACTTAGCGGTGGCAAGGAGAAGTAATTGGCAGGGTATTGCCTCTTTGTGTATATGATACAGACGGAAAGGAATTTTGTTTTTTAGTTGAGCTAGATTTGGGATATTGTAGGCTAATATCTTGAATGTTAATGTGATCAGGTAAGTATTCTATGAGAAAGATATTTTCCTAGAAAAAAATTTGCTTTCTTAATATGAAATAATGGGTTGAGAGAATGTCATGCAAATGAAATTACCATGCAGAGCAGAAAAAATGATATTTTGTTATGAATAATTCGAAAGTATTAATATTTCCATATGATCGATTCACGGTGATTTTATCATTGAATTTTTGCTACATCCTGGAAAGACCCATTCCTGTTCGTGAACTGTTTTCGCAGAATTTACTGATATTTCACCAAAGATAGAAATGCACCTTCTACATGTAGTATGCTTTTTCTTTGAAATAATACTTTCAAGTTTTAATATTTATTTCACAACTTGAGTTTTATGTATTTTGAGTCACAAAAGAATTTTTCTCTCGTTTTCTTATTCCTTTGTTTCTGTGTATTAAGTAGATAATTTTTCAAGATGCCACAAAAGTGCCTCTTTGAAAGTTACTTTATCTAATGTTACTGTGCCATCAGCTTGTATCAAATTTCTCTGCTTAACTTATTTTGTAAATATTGTTATTACCATACTTAAGAAATTGGCGGATAAGACAACAAGATATGGAAAATATTTTTATATTTTCAGCAGATTGAAATGAGCTGTGTACAGAAAGCATGTAAGGGGAGATAACTCCATGACAATTGGTTCGTGGCTTGAAAGTTATTGGCCTTGAGATGTGATTTGGAATGTTTTCATTATGTGTTTTGAATGTGGTACAGAATGTGCTTATAATAAGATAGTTTCAGAGTGTTCTTTAAAAGAAAGCACTTTATTTTTGTTGCACATTACCCGGATAAAAGTGAGGAATTGAAAAGGAATAAGGCATTGGGAGATCTGACTGCTTGAATTTGGAAAAATTAATTTTCAGCAGTATTTGTTTTTGTGCCGTATGTATCCTTTCTGTTTGCTTTAAATAGGTCTTTGCAAACATACTTAATTGTGTGTGTACAAGTAAGAACCATATTTTCCTGTTCCAAAATATTTCCTAATATTGGCAAGAAAGTGAACAATAATTCGAAATCTCTACAAAAGATTTCTTAGCTTATGCTGAAAATTACTTTAATTTCACCCAAAACTTTTGTTTGTTTTGTATTTTATTTCATATGCAAAAGTTAACCTTTCCAATAAAAAAAACCCCAAGCATTAGAAAGTATTTGTCCTGAATATCGAATAACAGATTAACCGACATTTCGCTATTAGTTGCTTTTTTGTGCAGTATTTTAAATACATCATTGAATTAATGATGAGTCATAAAAACTTTGTGAGCACTGGAATGAGATTCCTGATTGGAAAAAAATATTGACTGGTTGATGAAAACAAAGACTTTGTTTTATTCTGAGTGATGAGAAAAAAATGGAGGAGTAATTCCATTTGTATTTCTAGGCAGAAGAAAATCTCCAACTCATAAACAGGTCACGTTATTTGTCATTTGTTTAAATGCACAACTAACACTTTCTCTTTATTTTTGCCATTCATGGTACTTAAAATTGCTGTAATTTGGTTACATTTGCCGGATTAATTTATTTAGGCTTTCTCTCTTCAAAAAATTAGGCAACATCATAACATAGTGATTATAATCACTTTCCATATTTTGCCATGTTAGATATAAGAAAAGTTAACTTTTGCGATGATTTCAGATATCAAAGAAATTTGAATTTGTCTCGCTAATGCTGTTAGTGAAGTCGATTCAGTGTTGTAGGTTGCATTGCACCATTCCTCACAAAGTGTGAGTGTTTTGGAATGAATTGATGGATAGATGAATAAACGAATTAATGAAATAATAAATAATTGAATGAATGGATGAAATGCTTGATGTTTGTGATCAGTGTTAACGCTTGACTTTGCATGCTTGAGTCTGTTAAGAATGGGATAAAAGTTATGCCCTGAATCAGAATGCAAGATTTTACTAGTTGTTACACCCCCTATTGACCTAGGACCCGTCTAAGGACTTTGAGATTGTGATGTATATAACATGCTGATGCTTGCACACAGTATGCATGTGTGCATGCATCTACCTATTGCATTGAATAAAACTGCACAACTGCGCTACTTTGTTTGCTTTGTTAGTCATACATTTATTTGATGTTTTAATTAGTTAAAAACAATCTTGACATTATCCTTGTCTCACTCGCCTCATGAGTCACCAGTCTTCATGTATCACAATGACATTGTCCAGAACTCCTTTGAATAAATTCACAATAATTCCAGAATAACATTTTAGTCCAATGAGCAATATATTCAAATGAACAATGCAAATAGATGTTTCCTCTCGGATTATATCTAAACACAACATTAAACAAATCTGTAGACTGATGCTAACACAAGAAGATAAAAAAAATAATTTAGGAATGAATCCGAATTAGACATGAATTAATTGCTCAGTCCTCTCATATACAACTCCAAGAGTCTATTACGACTATATGTCACAATATAACCCCACGTGACATACCTCACTACTTAATCTCAATTTCACAATACATCCCACGTGATCTACATTGCAGTACTTCTTCCACATTACTTAACTAGCCAGCCAAAAATAATTCCAAAATTTTAAACGGGTTACTTATTAGAAGCTACTCAACACCTATTTATTGATCATATAGAATCTACGTGCCCAAAATGAAACGCTCAAGGCAGATACAGCCATGTACCAGAAGTTACAGAAAATAGAGATATACGTAACAGTGGGTCCAAATTTAAAACGGTGTCTATCTTGTATCCAGTATATAAATCTTGTCTTATTTATTGCTGAAGAAATATCAGATATGGATTCAACTCTAGGCAGCTAACAAGCAGAAACAATCTTATTTTTGATTCCTGACAATTCTTTTCGGCAAACAGAGCAACAGTCCTTCCAGGGACGCTTGTTTTACCTTTAAAATATATGAAAATTTGCATGCCATTGACATTCAAATTACACAATCATTTGTAATTATGAACAAAGACATACTATAAAGTATGAATAAGTACATTGATCATTTAAGAAAAAAAATTTAAGAAACTCCAAGAAATGTTTTTAAGCTGATTACCTAGTCCCGCATAATGACGAAAGATTATCGTTCGTGCCTCTGCTTCTGGGTACTGAATAATAACTTTCCGTTACATATGGACAAATGAATAATATATGTGCTGCAAAATAATTGAATACTCTCTTGTTGGGTTTTTTTCGGGGGATTTTTGTGGGGTTTTTTCATTTATCCATGTGTATCCAGGCCACATAACGAGTAGATGCTCCTTTTATGGCCCTTTTTACTCCTTTTCTTTTTCATTGTTCCTGTTTTCTTTTTTTTCTTCTTTTCTTCCTTATTTAACATACGTTCCAAGTTTTTTAGGCAGTACTTCTGATATTTGTTCTCAACATTTATCATATTTCCATTTTCAATGACAAAGATTAACTTAACAGTGTTGCCGTTTGCATTATCCCATATTCCACAATCGTTGTAAAATTCACATTTTCTCTCCTATTCCAATCTGCTTACGTTCCTTGAGTTATCCGTTAACATAAAATAGACTTATTGGTACTTGACAGCGTGCGTGTCGTTTGTCATACAAAAAGGTTTAATATATTCGGTAAAAAATTTAAGAAATATAAATATAGCATCCTTTTGTTCAGACCTATTCAGCATGCAGCTTTTTGTCATTAAAAATTATAACAAACATTTAAAGAATTTCAGAAACACTAAGGCAGCACCATCTGATTTTGACTTATTAAGTGTACCGCTTTTTGTCATATCAAATTGGTGTACTTAGAATTATCGTATTAGGCATATGAACATTAATTGTATTTGTTTGTGCTTTATGTTCAAAAGAGTTAATTCTTTCAATTTGTCACATCTCTTTCCTGGACTGTATTAAGACCGGAAGATTTCTTTCCCTTGGCAATTACCGCTCTTACTGATAAATTATAAAATGCATGAATTTACTAACTTTGTCAACAAGAACTGAAACTAATAATTTGTTTTTATTGTTTTATTTAATTGCAGACATGTATACGGGATAGCGGAGGGTATTTTAGGAGAGTGTTCTGGGGAAGTTTTGGAGGGTCTTGGGGTCTTTAGATGGACCGCGTTTTCTCCCAATTTGTTTGCTATTCTGGGTGGAAACACAGCTGTCACTTCTACCAATGACATCATCAACAACAACTGACTGTTCAAGTATTTTCGATCCCCAGTCGAACTGAACGAAAGGCTGAATTTGATCTTTGTGTGCCGTCGAGTACAAGCCTCTACTTTGCTGGGAGTTATTCTTATTAAAGTAGATTCTATCATAGCTTCTTACCATGAAGGTGCAAACACTTATCACGTTCACCGAGTATTTGTATATCATTTTTATATTATTGTCAGTAAATTGTATCTTAACAATGTGAACTGAATATAAATATAAAAGGAGATTTTGGACAATTTCATTTTCGAAAACAATTCTCTAGTGAATTGCAACTGATGTATTTTGTATACTGAGGGGATATGGTTTTGGGGATATATTAGATTCAAACAGGAAAAGAACTCATGAGCTGTCTAGACACCTTAAATACACTTCGCACTCCTTGTACAGGGACTCGTTCGTCCTCTACGCTACAGCAAGGGCAGGGTAGAAAGAAACGTGAAAAGATCTTCAGATTCCAGATGATGCACCGACTGAATGTTCCACACCATAACTCGACCTGTTTTCCATGCCACCGACGAAGATGAAAATGAAAGAATCTCAGTGGGTAGAATTTCATCTCGTGTCATCTTTGACAATATCAGCTCTTGTAGAATTTGAAATCAAAGGATAAACCGAAGATTAAATCGATCAGATTTTTTAAACAGGTAATTGTACCTAACAGTAAAAGTCGATGCCATTTCTTGTTCAGTTTTTAATGGATTTGTACTTGAAGAACGAACTGGTCAGCACCAGCAGCGATATTTACCCATACCGACCTTACATCGTAAATCATTGACATATAGAAAGGAAACCTCAGTAGTGTAACTTGACCATCGTATGACTTGAACGACACATAGCTCACAGAAGATAATGATCCTTGCAGTGTTGGATTTAACGAAAGCGAAAAGGAATTTAAAAAAGGCAAAGTTGAGAAATTACGGGTCGTGTACACTTGAACATATCGTTGTAAAGCAAGTATTTGTTAAATGGGATGGATCTACGTCTAAAACTGAATTTAAGTAGTATTGTGTTCCATTCGATTGCCAATGCTAACGACTATAAAACTAACGAAGACGTCATATCCTGTGTGCGTGGGAAACTACATCAAGCTCTGGCCGGTTACAACCAAGTATCCTCTACTTCGAGCTGATGCCAAAACATTTATCACTGTCCCTGGACTCCGATTCAGAATCGGAGGTCATGATTTTCCAAGGTCAACTGCTTAAACGTTGGTTTATTGGTATCGTCCGCAATGTTGCTCTCAACGGAGCTATTAATCAAATTCTTATCGAGTTTCAACAATTAAACAGTTCAAAATCGAAGTCACCAGAGATGGTCAATTATTGTGTTCCAGACCTTTTGAACCCATCTTTACACAGAGAAAGTACTTGAGATCATGCTTGACAATGTTTGATGCCGCAGGACAATTAAGACTCAAAGCCATTTAGATATTTGGTATGACGATTACGCAGGAGGATATAGCTTGTGGGGATTTGATTTTATTACCGACCAAGGCAACGACGGAGGACATTTTCACCCGGTATAAATTAAGGCCAACTCGGTGTGGAACTTCAGTTTATACAGGGAACGTGATATTTTATGCAGAATAACAAATCAACAGTTTGAGGAGAGAGATCCTAAACTATTAAAACATGGAACATGAAGTCCTAGACATAGGTGATGATGATATTTTCCATCACAGACATTAAGAGAAGAAGTGAAAGATATAGTCATGATGTCACAGTGGCCAGAACAAGACAAGCACAGTCTCCTACTAGGCTGAAATAATTACAATCCTAACCAAAGAACATTGTTGTTATGGTTGGCAAATCGATCACCACCAGAAAAGCTTCATGATGAGTCAAGAAGAGAAGTCTGAAGAACATCTGTAAGATTCTTGGACAACGACCCCAGAATGAATATCTTGATTTGAGTGACAATTCCTGACCTTCATTGACTTCTTCAGAGAGGAAAATCATTGACGCTCTCTTGCTGTAGAGTACCGATGCTTCACTTTCATCGATTTTCTTGACATATCCTTTTAAAGAAAAAGTCAAGTATGAACTCACAACTTCTCGTTACCTGAGAAAATGAATACTTCGGAACTTCGTTACCTTTTAAGCCAAGGCGGGAACACAGCCTTATGGAATCCTGTGGTGTGTGCGAAAGAAGAACGTCTTCATCGAAAACTTTAAGACGTTTGAGTTTATGTCATCAACACGGACCAAAGTCATCACTCAGGAACCCACTGTGTATCCGGTTACTTTCCCAACAACTACAGTGTGGAATATTTTAATTACTGTGGATTATCTCCCCTGAATGACTATAACGGCCTTTATGAGAAGAAACAATGCATCCACTCAGTTCAATAATGTGAGATTACAAGGATCAGATTCGATAGTGTGGACAATACTGTGGGTATTTTGTTCATCAACTCAGTCTTTGATTCATGTTAGAACATTTACTGACTTGTTTTGAAATTGATTTCCCCAGAACTGATCCCGAAAACGAAATGTAGTCTCGTGAATATGATGGATACCTTGTTTCATTAACTCAAAAATGCAGTAATCAGCAAAATGACCCTGAACTGGATCATTGGAAGGATAATCTTACTCCACAACGTCGTCGTCGACCCTGTAAATATGTTCATATTTAACATCTGCTTGAGTATTTGTACATGAAGAGGAATGCCCTAATCATCTAGCTCTAAGTTTGTTTATGTTTTGTTAGCAGTGATTTATTAAATCAGAAATGTTTTGTTTTTTCTCAAAGATAAAAAACGCATTTTTAAAGCATTGTTTTGACATACTTGATATAAATATGTGATGTAAAGTAATCTCTCTCTCTCTCTCTCTCTCTCTCTCTCTCTCTCTCTCTCTCTCTCTCTCTCAATTTGCATCAAGGAATGTTTTCTTTAACTTCCCTTTCTCTACCGTTGAGGGATATTGTCCTCGCGTCAGCGTTCGCCTGTATTGCCATCCATCTTCAACCAGACAATCGAGAATGGATAGAGCCAACCAGTGCAAGTCAGGAAGTTGAGCAAACCATATGCTTCTACAATATAGATGAGCATCTCCTGGGTGGGGTGGAAGAACATGAACAAGCGTCATCTGGAGAGGGCGATGGCAGCCTTAAACAGCCAAGAATAGGAAGTAAAGAAGATCAAGAGGAATTGGGCGAAGGAGAAGAGGAAGCGGTAGAATCATGAGAAGAAGGAATTTCTTGTCCTCACCACAAAAAATTGGGAGAAGGAAGGCAGAATTACCTCCTTTTAAACTCCCTATTTCTTATTTAAAAAAAAGAAAAAAGATGCGTGCTGTGTAATCAGGCTAGTGGGGAAGTCCAGTTATCCTGGGCATAAGTTAGATCTGATCCAGAACAAAAACCAACTGACCTTTTCACCTTTTTAGGCCTGCCATATCTCTTAGAAAAGAAATTCTATTCAATTATCGCCAATCTATGTTTAATGTTTGTGTATATTTGTATGACATTCACAACTTAAACGCCAACCACCAGTGTGATAGTACGTTTGTGTACGTATGATCTCTCCTACACTTGTGCGAAATAGCATCTCAATGTAAGTGATGATAGATTTATGTGAAAAATGTGTATTGTTTTTTTAGCATCCTCTTTCCTTTTTCAATCGATCATTGATTTTCTTTTATCCAGTTCCTCTCTGTTTTTTACACCGATGGATGTTTATCTTCATGTTCGCGTCGACACTTTTGAGGATGTTTCCTTCATGTCCGGGCTAAAGCATGTAAAGGGAAGCCAGCCTTGCCATTTCTCAGAGTCATTCATTTTCATTAATTCCATTCAGTCAGCGACCAGACGCAGAGCCTTCAACATCTGGGCGCCTGCTGTGGTAGAAAGAGAGGAAGAGGTAATCTGCTGTGGGTGTCCCCTGCTCAAAAGTGCAGCTAATGAACAGTCAGTTACTATAAGGAAATATAAGACATAGCTGCTTATACGTGGCAGTATGACACAGGAGAAGTCAACCTAGCCCCTGTTATGTATGTCTATATTTTGGTAACTCGTGGTACACCATTGTGTTTATATTATTTGTAATTTTTTACGTCATTGTGTCTATATTATGTGTTATTTTTTTCATGAAAGTAATTGTAATGATCGTCTATAATCAAGATGTTAGATAGGTAACTTTTGTACGCTGGTATTGTTACGTGTAGGCTAGTACAAATGTAACAAAAGAAAAAAGTGAAGTCAACAAGCTTTGTAAATTTTAAGAAAAGAATTTATTTCCCTAGAAATCGAAATAAAAATATGAAATAGGACTTACGGTTTGTGAATATAATCCAGAATTTAATCCTACAACTGAAAAATATAAGTCCTATCAATTGAATCCAGGTTCGAATCTCGATGAAATTCCAATATGGAGGCGATGACGTCAGATTAGGTCGTTGTACTGATGGTAACAGATCCTCGATTGAATCACAGTTTATAATGTTTCCGTTTAGAATTCCAGAATAAATTTCCACTGAATTTCTTTGTCCCAGAACATTTTATAAAAAAAGTACACTTGTTTAGTTTTCTAGAGAATAAATTATTAAAATCCAAAAAAAAAAAAAACCAGATGAACTTCAAAAACAATCTGGCTTCAACAATAAAACACCTTGAGCTCTGAGGTGTAAAAATTATGACTGAATAAATTTAATACCAATTGGCTGTTTCAAGCCTCTATTTTAGATCACATGGTAGCTCACGTTATAGGCGACGTGACCACTAATTTGAACAGTGCAATAAATAAAAAAAAAAAAAAAAAAACATGCCATGTAGCACGTAGCTAGAATAGCCCTATCTAAGAACAGATTCTCACGCTGGAAATGAATTTAAAAATTAAACCGTTTACAACAGAACTAACACGTAGGCTGTAGATGACCTTGGCAATAGCCAATCGTTTTCGCGTAGTGTTTACAAAAATCTATAAACCAAAATGAGCTAAAAATAGTGCTTAAGCAACGGTTACACTCTAATCAGGTCAAGTGAATTTTCCGAAAAGAGATTCAAATCCAATGAAAATTATCATTACAACAAAATGTAATGAAACAAAAATTAAAATAAAAAAAGAATTTAAAACTAACACACAAGTATTTTAATTACATATTCGTAACAGTATAAAATTATATTTTAAAATATTAAGGGCTCTGATTACGTATGGTCTATATTAGGCGTCTACGTAGATGTTTAAGATCATTAATAATAATATTAATAATAAAACATGTTTACAAGTTTAGGGTTGTTTCCTAATGGATAGGTCTGTCAAGTGAGTTCTTAGAAGAATTAAGTAATTTCCTTTAGATCGGTTAGGTCAGGCGGGTTCTTTTATGATGTGGGTTATTGGCAAATATCACGTCGCGAGTAGGCGCAAAATGCGTTTTCATCCATTATGCTTGTACGCAAGTAGGTAAGGCTGAATAATTTTTTTTTTTTTTCGTTTCTTATTTTCTTGCTGTAACATCAGTCGGCAAACTATATAATGTTGTGATTAGATATTATTTGAGAGGAGACATTTCTTTGGACTATTCATAGTAATTACAAAGTGCTCATTACACTAAGATACTATTTTGGGACTCTTGTAAATTATTCAAAAGAGTTCTGGACAATGCCTATTAATTTTTCATTTTATAACTTTGAAAACTAAACTATTTGTTAAGTTAAACAAAACTTGTAGGTTTTCTTTCTTTCTGTAACTCAGTTATAACCAACGATTCGTAACAGAAACTGGGGGCTCATCTGAGATATGAATTTCAGAAATATTTGAAAAAGTTGAAATTGATATTTAAATTTGAATTCATTTTTGTTTCAGAATTTTCTTTGTCCCTGGTATCTTCAGTTTACACTGAAGTCAAGAAGGTTTCACAATGTCGTTAGGGTTAAGAGTTTTGTTTACAATCCGAACCCAGAAGGGCTGGAGTGTTTAAGGAAAGATGAGTTGCTGGAGATTGCCAGCCGCTATCTTTCGGACGAAAAACCATCTTTGTCATAAACAGAAAATTAAAAATGTTTTGGTCCAGTATTTGGTGGAAAAGGAATTTTCAATGCAAATGCTTTAGGTTTAGTTAGTAAACCTGTATCTAGCCCTGAAATGAAAGTAATATAACTAAAATTACAAAGAACAGATGTAGATAGAGCTAAGAAAACTTCAGTTGCAAAAGCAAATATGGAAATCCAAAAATAGAAAGTGGAGAGAGAGAGAGAGAGAGAGAGAGAGAGAGAGAGAGAGAGAGATGCATATTCAAAAAAGGAAAGAAAGAGACAAGTGCAAATGCAGAAAGAGGAAGGAGAGAGATAGAGCGCCAAATGCAGATGCAAATGCAAAAAAATGAAAGAGAGACGCGAAAAATTGCAAATATAAAGGTAGAAAGAGAGATTGAAATGCAATTGAAATTAAAAGAATTAGAACTGGCAAGCAGAAAGCATTCTCCTCACGAAAGTTCAGGTTATGATGTTACCAAAAATATTAGGTAAGGATCCCCTTTCAGTGAAATTGATGTAGATCAATATTTTCCGCATTTTGAAAAAAATAGCTCAAAATTTGAGAGAGCACTGAACTTTGTTATTACAGAACATACTTATTATCAAAACTCGTGAAGCTGTCAGTAGAAGCAAGTGCTAAGTTGGTTTGGTGAAGTAATGTATCTTGAAGGGTTATGAGTTGGCACATGAGGCATATCGATAGAGGTTTAGGAATTGTAAAATGGAACCTAGCCAAACGCATGTCAAGTTTGCTCGGGAAAGAGAGCAACTATTTGACAGGTGGTGTGCATCTAAAAAGATTGATATAGATTATGACAGACTTAGACAACTCATATTAGTCGAAGCGTTCAAGAACTGTGTCCATAGAGACGTCAAGACTTAATTGATGAACACCTGGAAGACACTTTGGAAATTACTGCTCGTACAGTTGACGACTATTCCCTGACTCACAAAGTTTCATTAGTCAATAAATTTTCATCTCAAAAGAGTTTTGATAAGAAACCATCTCAATCCCATACGAGAAGTTACAAAATCTCAATCTTGCACAATTTATAAGAATCAAACTTCTGATATGACTGATCCGAAATCCTTATCTCGTTCTACGTACACTTTTTGCAAGAAAATATGGCACGTTATTTCTGATTGCTGTAAGCTAAAAGATAAGCTACAGAATAAAAACAGAGCTATTCCAAATGTTCTTGTTTCTTAGAGGTCAAGTCATGGTCATGTATTGGAAACAACACTTGTGTTGGGTCACACAAACCCCAGTTTGATTTAATTATGGAAAATTATGAACCATTCATGTCGAATGTTTCTATGTTACATATTGTTGATTCTGTCAATCATATCCCTATTAAAATGTTAAGAGACACAGGAGCTTCTCAGAGTCTTTTATTATCAGATACTGTGCCTTTATTTGACAAGTTTTCTTCTTCTTCTGAAAGTGTTCTTATTCAGGGAGTAGAGTTCGGTTTTATTAAAATTCCACTCCATACTGTTAATTTGTCATCAGACTTAGTTTTAGGACCAGTGACCATCAGAGCTGTGATTTCTTTGCCCATTGAGGGTGTTCATTTATTGCTAGGCAGTGACTTAGCTGCAGATAATGTTGTGGTTAATCCACTTGAAACTGACAAGTCTTGTTAGGAGCATTAGGTTGACCTATTAAAATTAAATACCTTATTTATACCAAGCTTCCACAGTTACTAGACCTATGGCAAAAGAGTTCTTGGGAATGAAGTTGATCAGGAAATTATTCTTTTAGCTGACCTATTTATTGATCAGTCTTTTGATGAGGTCAATTTTGCTCCTGGTGTGGATCAATCAAGAGGTATTGATGATTATGGTCCTCTTTGTACTACTCATTCTCAGTGTGCTGCGAACTCCGGAATCAAGTAACTCAACCAGCAGAGAAAACATGATTTGAGAAGTTTTCTTGAGACTTAAAAACTTTGATCCACATAAACATATTGTATAATTCATGAGGCTACCCTCCTGTATTAACATCCCTGTTAAAGGAAGGCAAGACAAAGGAGCCAACAAGACGCTAAATGAATTTGAAGTACATCAATTGGATTATGGCGTACAGGAGATCTAGTGTGATAAGGCAGAAAATTTACAAAAAATGGCAGGGGAATGGGACAACACACAAAAGGACACAAACTTCACAGCTTACAGAAGCAAGTTTGTAGGAAGATTATCACCACAAAAATGGATAATCCCTGGGAATCCTAAGTTATAATTATAATTAAAACAGGTATATATCTACTAGCTAGTAGCTTTCGAATAAAATAAACAGGAATCAACTGCCCTCATTGTCCTACCTCAGAAACATTAGGCCTTATTTTCCATGACTTCATCAAGCATACACATTAAAGTAAACAATTCCAAGAAAAATTATAAAAAGAAACAGCCAGCTACCTAGACTCCTTAAAGATAGGAAGTACTCAAATTAATTCTGTGTATATAAACATCTTGGGGTTCATATCTGATATTGGAAAGAGAGGGAGAAATCTAATCCCCGGTTAGGGATACAAACATACAAATATAATAGAAATAACTGCAATTGCAAAACGTAAAATATACAGAACTTAAAATTCTTCAAGATATAGAATATGACAAATAATGAAAATGGGCTAATACCACAAGTCTATTCCGAGCTAGGAGGAGCTCGGCCACCGAGGAAGGAATTGGAAGACCGGCTCCATTAGGGAATCAGGTGCGAGGCGAATGCTCGGTGGCGGTAGAAACCCCACACCCATTAAAATGGACAAACAAGTCTCAACAGAATTGAAAATAAACAATCAATGTCTGAATCAGCCACACATCTAAAACTCCACTGAATTGCAACATAAACAACAAATCGACAAATACTTTTAATACAGACCAACACCTCCACCCCGTAAACGTATAAACGAATAACTCCGATCTAAACCCCACGTATGACCCTCTCCAACCTTCGCACTAATATCCAATTAACCAGACACAGCTAACTTATACTAACAACATAATGCGTCTCTCTCTCTCTCTCTCTCTCTCTCTCTCTCTCTACATGTGGCAAGATTGGAAAAACTAATGATATAGTGACACGACCAATTGGACTGGGTCACTTATAAATTAGAAATATGAGGTGGTTCTAAGCCCAGACCATTAGGACCCTACTGCACAAGGCGGTACGTGATTGCCAAAATACCAACTAAAGGTGAGCATATGTACCAAAGGATGAGACCAAGTAACAATTGTCAGTAAAATTTAGTCACTATAAGGTGGTCCCAACCCCCAGAACAACAGGCCCTTGGAAAAAATATTAAGAATAAGATCCCATGACCTGGCCATCAGAATTAAGTACATAAAGTGGTAACAAGCACCGACCAACAATGACACTACACAACTGCACGAAGCAGTAACTAATTTAAATCACCCCTTTTATAATAACTCTAAATAAAATAGTGTATATGCCTGCAAAATTAGGTTATCCTATCAGCCCTTTTCAAGTCACTCAGTTATCTTAGAAAAGAGATACTCCTCAGACATCCCAGTCTGTGTGTATTATGTTTTTTTTTTAAACATTTAATTTCAAGAGGAAATTACATTGGCTGAATGAAAAGCTAAAGATAATTTGCATGATTTTTGCGAATCGTTCCGAAAATTGTTTTGTTGTTAACCAACGTCTCACCAATACAAAATTTTCCTGATATAAATTAGATATATATTCACACACACACACACACACACACACACACACACACACAGAGTGTCCGAAATGGGCCAGTCATGCTTACTGGCATTTTTCGATCACTACCCATCTTAAACTCAAATCGCTGCTGACTGAATTGTTGTACACCTTCTGAGGGTGAGGCATTATGACACGCTCAGCGCCACTCTAACATTTAATAACACGCTCAGCGTCACTCTAGCATTTAATGACACGTTTAATGAAATGACCTTGATCCCTATGTATATGGGGTCAGAATAGGAAAAACATTAAGCAACATGCTGCTCACAATTAGTCACGGGCTTTACAGCAACTGAAATGTTTCTCCACAAAAAGTATTAACTGTAAGCTAAATCACATACATACATACATACATACATACGCTCATGTTCCAAGTTCAAACGAGAAACAATTACTATCAATATTTTTTCCAATTTTTATTCTTACAATGAAGGCACCATTTACAAGGCATAATTCCTGGATTATAATTTTGGTAATTTCTTATCTAACATAGAAATATTTCTTATTTAATTTTACAGCATAAATCAGAACATCATGGTATTTATTTATAGGCATTTGATACAAAAAATATAATGGTAAAAAATTGCAAACTTGAAAGTAAATTTGCCACGGCTTGTAATGTAGACTGTCAAGAATTAGCAATATGAATTAATTTCTTATTGTATACTTGATAAGCAGTTATGTTAGGTACATCACAAATATCTGTAAATATACTCAGAAAATTGGAGAAAAAAAAGTAATGCGTCAAAAGGGGGGCTTTTGTTTCTATTTCTTGGTGTACAATAATTAACCTATTATCGTGGAGCTTACTTGACACTTTGTTTTAATTCTTGATTTGAAACGTGCGTAGAAAGTTTATAACGCAACGAATTTAATTAAAAATGCAAACATGGCATTCATACATGCTTAGAATGATGAGTTTTCTTATAAGGCGAGAGCCATCAATTTAGGCAAATAATATTTTATACAGCTTTTGCGTCTTAATACAATCCTGCCTTCGCGTCTGATTTCCTTCAAGAGTTTACTCTGTATTTAATACTCGAGCACTACCTAAATGCTCGCTTATGAGTCGAGTCAAACTGCCAACAAATAAAAAAAACGAAACGAAACAAAACAAAAAACAACGAAACAACAAAAAACAAAAACAAAACAAAAACACTCCAAAAAACAACAAAGACCCTGATTTGCCGTAGCTTAATACGCCTGCAGATCAGGGCATACGTTGTTTGTTCTAATGATAACTCATAACAAACAGCACAGACCCAGACCTGCCGGCGCATTATGTGACGGAAGATCTGGTATCTGTGCAATTTGTAGCTGGACTCGTCTTATAAGCGAATATAGACGTTTTTTTTTGCATCCATACAACTGTTCAAACATATGCACAAATACATGTGTGCTTTTAACGCATCCAACTGCTGCTCTATTAATGTCATGTTGCAGCAACAACACTAAGCGCAAT
>JAECUM010016721.1:0-47841 GCA_016617855.1 Megalonaias nervosa
ATCCGAATATATCCTAATGATCTAGACATGATACATGCATTCCTTATTACAGTTAAGGGATATAAAAGACTCCACTCAGATTTAAAGCATATTGGTACAGCAATATAACGACATGAAGGATAATAATATGGTCATATGACATCAAGCATAATAATATGGTCATATGACATCAGTCATATTGACATGGCCATATAATGGCATCAAGCATATTGACATGGCCATATGATGAGATCAAGCACATTTTATGGCAGTATAATGACATCAATCATATTGATACGGCCATGTTATGACATCATGCATATTGATATGACAATATAATGACAATAATTATATTGATATGGCCATATGAAATCAATGATATTGATATGGCCCTACAATGACATCAGGCATATTGATATGGCATATAATGATATCAAGCATATTGATATGGTCATACATTGACATCAATCATATTGATATGGCCATACATTTACATCAATCATATTGATATGGCATATAATGACAACACATATTGGTATTGTCATGTAATGAATCCATATCACACAAGAAAGACATTATTATTATTGTCGTTTAATAGACACAATTAAACAATGTTTGATACCTGCAACATCCGTTCGCTGTTGGAGTAATTATGCAATTTGTCAACGTAGGTAAATTAAAGAATCTATAAATTCTGTTAAGTAACTATATGTTTGATTTAAGGGTGCTCATGCCATGGGTTTGGCACGCGTAGATCTTATATTGTTGTCCACACTGCCAATAATAAATATGTAACAGTTTAAAGCCGAAAATAAGGGCGAATTATTAGTTTTGTTGCTGATAACTCAATGCCAACCAGAAAACAAATAGCACGAGTGTTGCAAGAGTTGGAGCTTTTAAACATTGTGACCCTAGCCACAACATCCAGTGACATCCTATTTATACATTTTAATGCACATTCAGAAATATGTAAGTTTAACATCTGTATTTGTTATTGTTTTCAACAAAATATCACTCCAGATTAATGAAACTGGTGAAGAGGTAAAAAAAAAGTTGGACCAGTAAAGTAATTCACATAGAATTGTTTTATTGGTGGATGGGCAAGACTGTTTCCACCTCTACTGTACCAACCCAATGTTTTTCCTCATTGTTCGTTTAGTTCTGGGCACTTGTATTCTTATCAGAATTGGATATTGTACACCATTTTTTCCTGTTACATCAAACAATACTGCATCTTATGACATATAACCTGAAGAGTCAGCATCATATGCAATTTAGATCTTGTGCTTTTTTTAATTCATGTAGTTAGTCAGTTAACTCATTTGACTAAACGTTTATGGCACAAATCTAGCCAGTAGCATATATTTCTCAAGATTAACAAATATAGACTTAATAAAATAAACACATCATTATTATTTTGTTATTGTGTCTACCTACAGAAAGAAATCAATGCATACTAGTTTCATTTAATAACATGTTGATTCGTAATGGATTTCCGTTCTGATATCAAATATTTTATTTTCTTGTTCATGTCATGTAGATGTAGTTCATTTAACTGATTTACAACCTTCGTCCTCCGTATCCGTTTCATATTTTGCATATATCATTTGCATCTTCCTAATACCAACTGAACTTGCCGATCCTGCAGATTTATTTCCAGTATATTTTCAAAGTAAGCTGTGACGACTCCGCCACAAATGTCATGAATTCTGCCATTGAGTCAAAAATTGGTGATTCAGCCCCATAGTTAAGAATGTCGAAAAGGCCAAAGACGTTATGTTATTCTTTGTTGTTATATGTTAACTTCCTTTAAATTTCCATATAGCAATACTTTCTTCCTCGATAACCAGGTCATTCAGTCTTATAGCTATGAGTGCTGTTAATTCTCTCTCTCTCTCTCTCTCTCTCTCTCTCTCTCTCTCTCTCTCTCTCTCTATATATATATATATATATATATATATATATATATATATATATATATATAAATCATATGGCGAATAACAGTCCTTTCAAGTGCACTGGATCCAGCAAGGGATCACGTGTGTCAGGGATATATATATATATATATATATATATATATATATATATAAAGGAAAATTAACCAATTGCCATATGCAAAAGTTTAGCAGATTATTTCGTTCGTGTCGAAATTAATGCTGTACCAAACCTGGTGTACAGTTCACCTGTCCGTCAGACCATCTAGTGATATATAATTCTAGGCACCTGTCCATCATTCCTTATACTGGTTATTATGTAAACATTACTTTTGCAATAATTGTTGGAGAATAACGAACTGCAGCGCATTGGTCAATTGAATAGCCATCACACGTTATTCATAGTACTTTCTTTGGAAAACAACATAGTAAATTTTCGTTGAAGAAAGAAGTCCATACAGCAGAAATAATGTATGATCAAGCAAATATTAAAGTTGCAAACGTTTTGTTTACTTTAAGGATATCGTGTGTGTAAAGGTAGGTAAGAAATATAGTTTTGATATGAATAACTATCACGTGTGAAGAAAGCATTTCGATCTGCTTATGTGTTGGCTATTTGTAGTATTTGACGTCCGCTCGGCTCGTTTGAAATTAATTGTATTTCGAGTAGCAGAAAGTCCACGTTAACTGTACTATTTCAAAGTATTAAAATCTTCTGGAACGTTTAATTGTACGTCAAAAGTAATTTTCGAGTTTCCATATTTTTCTTATTTCTTCACATATGACTGACTAATATTTATGTGTATTTTCTCATTACCAATACAGACAAGACAACTCTTGGATATAATAGATCGTCGTCAGAATCTGGAGCTGGATGCATCATCATTGCCTTGTTTGTACTCCTACTCAGCATATAGCAACTGAATGCGGAAACTGTCTAAAGTTCTTTATAATAATTAAAATATTACCTATTATTATATTATATATATATATACCCTTGATTGTCTTGTCAAACCTGATCGTATTGGAGACGGGGTGTGGGGGGATGAGAAACAAAGAGCTTCGGAGAGATTCTGGCCTATTGACAAGTGTTTCTAATATATAATCTATCCACAGCAAACATAGGAAAATGACTATGTCTGAAGCACAAGTACGCCAAATATAATACAGTATAGTATATATATATAATCTTCCACTACCGTAATTATTGTGTTTGTGCATTACCCTCTGGTAACCGTAATAACATTAACGAGTTCACAGAGAGCTCAAGATTTTGCTGCCGAGCTCTTTTATGGCTTTCAATCCAGGTTACCGTTGTAATTATTCAAATTCATTTTTCTTGCAATATAATTCATTTAGGAAAATGTTAACCCGTTTGGAGTTAATGGCGTGAAGTGTTGAAGAAATTCCGACCTGTTCTAGTTTTACGGAGCTCAATCAAGCATTTCTGTTTGGCGCTTGATCGGTGTGTCCCAATGACATTGGTGAGATCTGCAATCTTTTACTAGAACTAGCATGCATGTTTGCATATATTGCAATAAATTCATTGGGGCTTGTCAATGTAATAAAGTCGATTCTTGCTATGTAATCTTTGAGCTCCTTAAATAAAGAAGCCATTTATCCTTATTTCTCTCATTTTCTTTATCATTATCCCTTGAGTCCTATATTATGTAAATGTTATTAATTATTCTTGAGCGTCGCGTCCTGAAATAATTATTTTGCACTGTGTGTGCCGTCCCTGAAAGAGCAGTCCATAGACGCATAGTTTTAATGCTTAATTTATTACATTGCCACACCTTTTAGAGGTACAAATTAATTAGCTACGATAGTGCAGGTAAGTGTAAAGATACTGACATGCATTTATATGCATTTAGCCCACGGATTGGGACCATGTACTACATTAATGAAAAAATGCATGCTTATGATATAATTGCAGATATTGTCTAGATTTACTTAGAACAATATAAAAATATTTATCAACCAAAATGAGATAGGATTAGGTTATGACAAGTGTGGCGACTTTCTTGACTGGGTTCATACCAGATATTACTGGACTATGCCTGATGAATTCGTGGCAAATCGGACGTATTCAGAGTGTAAAGTTACCCACACCCATTAGATAATAGCAATAAAGAAACTATATGTTTTCGTACGGAGTGGGTGATATGGGAGTGGTCTTCAGTGGGTACAAGACTGATGTAGGCGTAGATACAAAACTGATCTGCTCTATAAACCTAAATTGTTGATTGATAAGAGTGAAAGTTCTGGAAAGTTACGCTAGTGTACTCTCACCAAAGAATGACTGTAATGTAAAGCTAAATTACTTCTCGCATGATGGAAACCATAGTAATGGAGATAATACATGTGAAATGATGGAAACCATAGTTTTAGAGGCAGTCTATGTCAAGTAACTGAACTCATAAGTAGATCATGAATAGTGACTTAAAGAAAACCGTTTGTGGGTATATGTATATTTGTCGGAAGGTTTTCGAGTACTTTTAAAATCTGTACAGACATTTTAATTGTTCTGTTACTCCTTCTTTTGTAAGATTGACATATTGGTCTGAAGCTTTCAATGATACATTTTAATTAAAAGACTGATATGAAATGTGGCACAAAGTCTTCTCTTTAAGTGTTACGTATTCATCTTGGAAGTTAACATCAGGTCACATCTGGCGCAATCGTTGATTTTTTGGCTGAAATTCATACGTGCCATTGTGCTTAATACATTTTCGAAGTTGATTGTAGCATGTCCAATGTCCAAGCAACACAGTGAAAGTTTATTAGAAATTTTTAATTATAAAATATTACCATCTAATAGCCACTTACACACGAAGTTCTCAGTAGTTACGTATCGAGTCTTCTTTAATTCCATTCAGATGTGTCAGTCTGATATTACATTTAATTCTGATTATGGTTATTACTTGTGCCATTCCAAGATAAATAATAACTACCAATACTAACATTTTAGCATAATCATTGCCCGTCACCGGAAGTGGAGACATCAAAACTGCAGCGAAGGTGATACAAAGCAGCATAATTACTTTTATTTGCTTATTCATTGTTCGACACCGGAAGTGGAGACATAAAAACTCGATCAAAATTGATACAAAGCATCGTAGAAACTTCACCTTTAAGCGGCTCTTGTTTACCTCAGGCTTTTATGTCTTTTTAAGAAGAGTGGTTTGCGTTTCTACCTTTTATCTTTCCTCCTATGGTGCTTATATAATATTGGTCAGATTTTGTAAAGCATTTGAATTCACATTTTATCTAATTAGCATATTGCCGTAATTATAAAGGCATACCAATACAAAATAAGAAGTGGGTCGCAAAAATTCAGTGATTAATGTGGTGTTTTTTTACCAGAAAAGCTGAAAGTTCAATTCCAGTCATACTACCAGCACATATTAGGTACAAATCGTCTGTTATTGGATAGTTTACTTTTGTCTACTTACCTGCGTACGATTTAACCTTGAAAATGTTAGTTCACCGTACACACCTCTCCCCACAAACCACAAACAAGAATAGCAATTGTCACAGTATACACGTATATATGATTTATGTCTTGGGAGACACTTTGTGCTTGTAATGTTACCATTCCATCATTTTAAGTATCATTAAGAGAATTTTAATAACTCACACAAAAATTATATTCACCTTTAGGAAGATGAAAAAGCTAAAGCTTGACATACACAGGATCATTTAAAATACAGAGTCATAGGTATTTCTCAAGTACACTGATTCCACGTCAAGACGAGCAGGGTTTGATCCATGGAAATCACTTGTTACAATGAAGTTGTTGTAGAGACAATCTACACGTACTCATTATACAGCCCTATTTCAGATTCATTATATCTGGTTATCTGTAAGATCAGGATTCATTAATGAGATATTGTATATTGTTGCATACAAATCTTTTGTGATAAAGAAATTATTGTTCCTGTGAAACTCATGCCACCTTTCAGATAATAATGCCTTGGTCATATTATATGTTCATTATACCTGTAACTTTGTAGTATCAGGGATGGTCAGTTGAAAAAGAAAATTAATGTATAAGTAACGGAAAAGGCTGCATGGTAAGCACGTATGGTTCCATAGGACATGAATAAAATGCAGGAACTGATGGTACTGACTATATTTCCAGGATGCCAAAAAAGCAGATGCAGAAAGTTGGCGTATTTTAAACAGCCACAGTTGTCAATGTAACATCAGTGCCAAAGTGACCCAGATAATAAAGAATCATTGTTTCATGTGACCCTTTAAAAATAGTTTGAATTCGTCTGTATCCCAGAGTAATTTGATATAACCTTGAATAGAAATGTCGTCACTGTTCCTGTCTTTTAATATCAGTGCGATGGAATGTTAAAAGTTTGTCTTGCAGTCTGGTGTATCACGAATCTATGCTATAAGTATGAAACGGATTGTTGTGGAAACTTTCGTCACTTTTAAATCTTTATGTTTTCTGGTTTCTTGCTTTGCATTATGTTTATAACTCTCCATTTCCTCTTTCAGTTGTATTTCTCTTTTCTCTCATTCATGTTCGTTTAGTTTTATCCATAGCAGAACCGTTCTCTTCAACACCATTGCCATTTTTATTTTATCTTTTCTGTCTTTTTTATAATCATTTTGTGTCGTTCTATCAAATCACCCTATTTTGTATATCAATAAACATACATACACATGCAAAACGCTAACCGTATTTTCAACCGTTTTCAGTCATACTCAAAACTATTCAAACCACCGTTGAGAGCTTATTTTCTTATTTTAAATTTGCTAGGTCTTACGACATGTAAACTGGCGTCAAGTGATACTTGTACAATGTAATATGCAGTGTGCATACCTACTCAAATTAAAGACCAATTTGCAAATAATTCATTTAGCATCATAGGAGCTTCCTAGACATGTAAACATGTGATAGAAATATATTCATGCATAGTTTAAATGGAAAATAAAATGCTATACATACATACCTGTTACAACAAAATATACATTGCATTCATTCTATGTACAGTTTTACAGATGTAAATTCTTCTCAAAAGCTCGAAACTAGATATGTTTTGCCTAGTGATGTATTGTGTCACTCATCAACCCGTGCATAATTAAATTATTCCTGTTAATCTCATACACAGAGAAAGGTTGCAGCAGTTTAATCATCTCAACAGTTATTTTGAATTTGGTTCTATCCTGCAATCGTCAGGATGTTATATATGATTGACATTAACATCTACTACATCTTTTGCATCAAAAGTTACCTAAAGTACAAGCTGTCGACAACTGTAATAGCTTTTGTTGGTTGCACAGTTGTATTGACTTGTTCAGGGTCTGCGTGTTATTTTTAGTTGCAAAATTGGTTTGGCCTGTTCGTTTCGCCTTCAGATTGACCAGTTGACTTGTCTCGTTTAGGGTCAGCAGTTTCATTTTCAGGTTGTAGAGTTTGTTTGCTAGTAGCGATCTGTACGGTTTCACTTAGATGCCATACAGATTGTTTTGGGTAATGACTGTATTTGTAAATGTGATAGTCGTTACCAAGAAGTACAAAGGTGGATAATAACAAGAATATTTTGCTTATTTGGCTCTTCTGTTCGTTTTTCAATGCTTCTGCTTTCAGCATATTTAAGGGTCTGATCAGTGATATTGCTTCTTCTAATTATTCTATTCTAGCGTGTCAAAAAAACCCAATCAAATTTGATATAATTTACTTAACGTTAAACAAATGTATTGCACAATATTTATTCGGTAAATATAATACAAAGAAAACATGATTTGCACAAGAAAACAAAAAATGTAATGGGTCATGGGTCAATGCATATACTTTACTATTTGGCCTATATATGAACATGTTCAAAATGTTTTTATAGATATTACTTCAAAGAATAACTTTGTTTTCCTTTTTGTAAACGTTGAGATGCGATATCTCAAATCAATTTCGGTGTGATATCAGCTAAAAGTTAGCAAGAACTAAATTTAAGACATGAAAATCAACTAGACATATTATGTTATTATGTTTGATACAACATTAATAGCTACAACTCTGTGTTCATTGTTTCTTTTAAAAATACTTAAAGTAGTCCTAATCAGTTTCGCATTTGTTCCGTAATTTGCTCCGAATCAGATCTTAATTTAGTCTGGGTCTTTGTATTTCCATTAAATCACAAACCATAATAGAATTATTGGCTACCATGTATACTCGTTCCTTTAAAACTTATTTTTACTATTTCTTCTAATAATTTTGTCTTAATTTTTAAGTATCTCCGTTATAGAGGAAAAACATGAGGAAAACCGGAGGAAAAATGCATTTGTCCCCGGACGCAAAGTGAAGGGAGCGCCATTCGGAGGTTATCGTTTTGTTTTGCAGCTGAAACTGTCATAGTATTTCACCTTCACCTTGGTCTAGCGGGTTCAGTTCTTCACATAACTTATACGTATGAGACAGGGATGGGGATGGGATGCATTGGCAACTGACATGAAAACTGGTCTCTGCAGCAAAGTCTGGGCCTTGCAAATGAACATTTCCTACCCCCGTTTCGCTCTTGTGGAGCTCATACACTTCCCTACATTTGCCTGACAGATTAATTTTTGAACAGTATGAAGCTAGTGTGCAGTTGCCAATTTTTAAAGGAACAATTTTGACACTACTTATTGGTGTGCATGAAATAAGTTACTTTGATGTATAAAATAGTAATTACCGTCCAAAGCCCTCATGTAGCGCTTCCAAGCTCACCTAGGTATGGCTTTATCGACGTTTACAAGCATAATAATTTTCAATCGTTATTAAGTTTTCTGCAGTGTGATCGGATATAAACATTCACGTGATACTGAGTTTGAAGTTTCAACATATCGGTAAATTCTGAGGACGGCCTTTAATTGCGTTTCCAAGTCATTGTATGTGAAGCTTTATCAATCTAATGGCTTACACCATAATAATGACAGCAACAAGAGCCCCACCCCTCCACGATTTTGATTCAAACTTTACAACGCGTATATACTAACTGTTAAGTAATGCTAGGGTCATATGACTAGCAGGGAATAACTCTAAAAATGGACACGAATATGGTCTTAAATTTCGAAATGCGTAGGTAGCTTGAAACAAGGAACGCTAAAACAATACCTGCCACCTATTTATCTATCTCTCTATCAGTCTGTTTGTTAGCGTCTCTCTCTCTCTCTCTCTCTCTCTCTCTCTCTCTCTCTCTCTCTCTCTCTCTATATATATATATATATATATATATATATATATATTAATCGACTAGTCTGGTTAGGTACATATTTAATTACTTGATATAAAAATCAAACTTGGTGCCATATGAAAAAGTATCATAATATATAGTTCTATTCGTCGTACTATTGTTTACCGTAAACACATTGTAACTGTGAGTTTGATTTTTACAGCCAGACCAAGGGTGGACTTGGCACACACACACACACACACACACACACACACACACACACACACACGGACACATACACACACACACGGACACATACACACACACACAAATGAGCGAGAAAAACACCGTCGGTATAATTTCAAAGTTAGTTTAAGCTCCAAAAAGGTCTTGTGTATTACTCTGAATATGCCTGTATTCCTAATTCGTCAAGTGTATCTAAGTAGCTGATTCGTATTTCGTAGTCCTGCCAAAGAAAATGAAGAGTCGTCTCGAAAGTTCTTTGCCTTGTCGCAAATCCTGTGGAATCTAAGTATTTGGCTATGCTCTTGAACCTATGAACGGTCTGAATGAAAGCGAAGTGTTGTTGGTTTGGGTTTAACACCATTGATCAGCGCATGATATATACTATACATGGCGGCCAGAAAACTAGTGGAGAAATAACTCAGGAAAACACCGGTAAGAGCCACCGACGCAAAACGAAGCTGCTGGCCAGCCATCTAATACACCCAAATTGACCGAGCTCGAGACTCGAACCCATGCAGACAGAGGCGCTGTAGCAGTGATCCGTACTAGTGAATACTTGTATGTGTTAAACAACATATAGTTTGTTATAACGCTTATATACGAAATTATACAAAACGGTAACAAAAATCTTGACCGAGCAGATGATAAAAATTCAGTTTATTATATACTTAAGTATGAAATATAGGGACTTATTGGCGAAATCATTTTCGTATTTTATTTCATTCCCGTATTTTAACATTTGAAAAATATACTCTTATATTTTCACGTTTGAAAATATAAGATTTCCCATCTTAGCATATGACGATTTACTGTGTCTACAAAATTTGTACCTGCAACAACGAAAATGAGTACTTTGTGAGCTAGAACAAATATATAGAAACTGCTTTACATTTCAGACATGAAAATTAATCTTTGATAAAGAAATGTGACCAGACGCCGTTCATGTCTCTCTGAAGTTATTTCCCTTACTTCCTTGATAACAGCAACAAACCCTCCGTGATGGATTGCTGAATCGAACTTGCATAGTTTTCAGATCAGGTCAAATAGTTTATAAAATGGCACATATGTAATTTACTGCGACAGATTAAGTCAGTTAAATCATATCCTGTTCTTAAGTCACGTATGTTTATATGATCAGGCTATGAAAGAGGTGAGTTTAAGACAAATTACTTGAGAGAGGGTGATTTGCTGAGGAGTGGGTTTAATATTGTAAACTTCGGTTCTGGAGCAACTATGGTATATAATAATTTTTTCCCTCAGGTATATGTCATCTTGTGGTACCAAAAGCTATGTACGTTAACTCATATCTTCGAGACTCGTTAAAATATTAAGTGTTTGGTATCACATGATGGAATATATCCGGTATTAACGTACGAAAGGAAAATATCCTCTATGTATTAATATTCATTTATTTATCTGTTCGACTGATACAGGAGTTTACGCTGCAGGTATTCAAGATTAGGGATTGTTTCTTGATTTTATTTTGTTTGTGTTATATAATTTCTTGTAATAATGTTGCATGAACACACATGCAAAGACATGTTCATTTTATAATTGATCTTTACAATGTAAGAAAAAACAAAACAACATAATATGAATGTATGATTAGGTTTCATTGTCCAGGAAGTGGATATACTTCCACTTATTTCTCTTCTCAGCATCCGGTCTACATGTCATCCTGCAGAAACGTTTCCTCTTTTGTCATAATTTTAGCATAATACATTACAGTAAAAGTGGAAACTGAAAGTGTCAATGTTTTAGTCGATACGGTAAGATATAGTTCCGTAAACGTCATGGGTGTTAGCTTATTAGAGTCTCATAACAAATAATTTCCCACAAATCATTGGTATGAGACTCGAAAAACCAGGTGTAATACAGCTTAATATAAGCATACAGACCGATAAATTGGAATTGTTCTAAACCGTAACATGAATAATAACTTGTGCAATATGTTTGATTGTCTCAATCCTCCAATCAATTGATTGGTTGAGGAATTATGTCCTTCTAAGTAAAGTAAAAAGCTAGCACATATCTTAAGTGTTTGCAAGGCATTCGATGAGCATTTGAAGCTGATGAAGTGACATAATTCTTCGAAAGACAGGGTATGTGTGTTATTTGCATGTTTCCTCTACAAGCTCTCCTCTGGAATATGCAAACTATAGACGTAATTTCATTAGACTGGAGATAATGTTGTTTTATCCTTTAGTAACGTATATTTAGGTTGCTTTATAATACTAATATTTCTTAAAGCGAGATTCAACACGATATTGTATGTTTTAGATACTAATGTCATCTTTCTAACTCCTTGTACGTCTGTCTGTCTTTTTTGAGTGCGTATCTCCTTATTGTAAGGGTAATTCTATTAAAAATTGGTTTACAATGTTTTTAACATATCAAATATGGGAACATGGATGTTAAATCAGGGTTGGTAGATATTGGGGTCCACGGCACAGTAGAAGTGCCAGAGAAAAAGAGGCATCGTGCGGTTTTCTGGAATCCGTATGCGCCCTAACAGCACAGTAACTTCTCTAGCATGACGACAGCAGTTGTATTTTTTTTTCTTGCAACGTTCTTTTTCCGTAATAGGTTTTGAATTCTAGCCAAAAGAATCGATGGGTCGTCTACCTTCTGAAACCTACCACAAAAAAAGAAAGTCGCGAGAGAAAGAGTAGTTGCTATCATGAAGAGAGCTAGATTTGCTTGTCTTACACTCTAAACTAACACAGGAAGTTTTTGTTTTTGATAGTGCTATTTAAGGGGTGTTGAATGGTGTAGTTGGTGTGACGGATAGTATTTTTTGTGGTGTAAAGGATAGTCTATTTTCTGAAATTTTATCTCCATCTCTAACATTTTAAGTGTATACAAAACATTTTCTATAGTGAATATGATATGCTGAATGGTATAGTGATGTGAATGATAGTATTTAGTTTGTGGTGTAAAGGATAGTCTATTTTCCGATATTTTATCTCTTTCTCTTACAGTCTAAGTGAACACAAAGCATTTTGGAATATGAATATGATACTCTAGATGGTATAGCTGGATTGATGGAAAGTATTTTTGTGATTTAAGGAATATATTTTTTGTGCGATTTCATCCGATTCTCTTACACTATAAGCTAGCACAGCACTTTTTTGATAATGTATGGGGTGTTAGATGGTGTAGACGGTGTAATGCATAGTATTTTATGGGATGTTAGATGGTATATAAGGTGTGTAAGGGTATGTTTTGTTTACTTTCATCACCCTCTCTTTCACTATAAGCTAACACAGGATGTTTTTGTTTTGTAAAGTGTGTGGGCTCATGTGTGGTATATATATAGCGTAATGGATGGTATTTTTATGGGGTGTTGGATGTTGGATGCTATAGTTGTGTAAGGAAATATTAAAGTTTTTGAGATTTCGTCTGCTTCTCTTACACTTTAAGCTAAAACAGACCGCTTGTGATAGTGTGTGTCTGGGATTTTGAATAAAATAGGAATGTTGGATGATATAGTGGTGAGATGGATAGTATATTTTGTAATGTAAAGGATAGTATACTTTGTACGATTTTATATCCCCTCTTATATTCTAAGCTAACACGCAATATGTTTGGGATAGTGTGTTTAAAGGGGTATTAAATATTATAGTTGATTTGATGGATAGTATTTTTTGTGGTGAAAGAGGTAGAATAGTTTATAAGATTTTATCTCCTTATCTTTTATTGGAAGCTAACACAATGCGGTTGTTTTTGCTGGGGGGATAGTGAGTGTGATATAGTTGGATGGTACAGTGGGTGTGTTGGCTAGTAGTTTTTGTAATGTAAGGGATTTTATACTTTGTAAGATTTATCTCCTTCTTAGCTAACACGCAGGGCATCTGGGATATGTGACTGAAGGGGTGTTAAATGATATAGTTAATGTAATGGATAGTACTTTTTGTGGTATATTTTGTGAGATTTTATCTCCTTCTTTTTTGAGATGAAGAAGTAACACTCTTTGCTAACACAGGACTTTTGGAATATGTGTGCGTGTGTGCGTGTATGTGTGCCATTCCGTCAAAACGTATGTTTATTATTGGCAATTCCTTTATGAGATAATTTTCAAACCATTCTAACATAAACTTCCGCCTATCTCTGAATCAAAGATGCACAGATAAAAATGTTAATGTGTATTTCCATGAAACAATAGTAAGCTGACATGATTGCTAAAATGCCAATTGGATGCCTACTTTTAGATTAACATAGACAATGACGCCTGCAACATTGGAAATATTTTTGATTATCATCAACCCCTTGATTAGTTGACGATTTATGTCTATCTGAGTGCAACAGAAAACAGCGAATGTCATACCCAGATGTTTGCAAATCATTTATATGACTATATGAAACTACAGAAGCGACATAGGTCTCGGAAAGACAGATGTTTGCACGGCAATCTGATGACCGTTTGAAACTAATGAAGTCTCCTGGGCCTCGGAAAGGCAAGTGTTGCAAGGTATTTGGAGGGTCATTTGAATCTTATGAAATGACATAAGTCTCCGAGAAAAGGATAGGTGTGCTATTTGCATGTGACATCGCAAACTGCGATGAGCGACATCATGCAAGCACTGATCTGGAACATGGACCCTAGAAAATGAGAATAAGTTGTTTTCTTATTTTACGTTATAGTTAATTTCCTTAATAATAATAATAATAATAATAATAATGATAATAATATTATTATTATTATTATTATTATTATTATCTAATTTTTAAGAATTTTTATTCAATGCAATTTTTACTCTTATAATTCAAATGTGAACTATAATGTTTCTTTTTGTGTTCTAAGTTTGCGAATTCTGTAATCAAAAATATTGTTTTAAGTCTAAATAGGATGAGCTCTTCTTTATCAGCAAGTTATCATTCGCTGTCGTTTTTCAGTACATCGTGACAAAGTGCTACTACAGCTGAACGTTCCCCGGCAAACTATCGTATTTAGAAAACAACAATACAATATAACGGTTCTTAAACTCTCATAGAAATCAGGAAACAGATCTTGTAAGTTTTCGTAATGACGAAGCATAGGCTAAGTTAATAAATCGAGGCTATGGCTGTTTCTTGGAAGCGAGTTATAATTCTCCATTTTCCAGAATTATATCCGGCAACGCCTAAAACCGTGTGGGAATAATTTTCTATTGTAATTCACGATGAATAGTTCGCCTTTTCTTTCCGGATAAGAACAGAACTAGGTAGTATATTTTGAAAGAATTTCCTTTGGATAGCAATGAAATTATTTAAATTTTTAGGGACAATTGGATTTAAGTCTTTTTTGAAGCTTTGAAACATTTGTTTGTAGTTTTCTTTCTTATTTGATATGAATTTTTAAGTATAACATGTAAGGACTGTTTCATCTAGTCAGCATGTATATTGGCAAATACAAACATGTTTCTATTAAAAATGATCCATTAATTATGCATTCTAGAAAAAGCAATTAAATAACCAGTTGCTAATTGCCCGCGCTGCCAATTTACAGATATCGTGGGCTACACCGTATTATGCATAACATTTTGTTGGATGGCCATGATAAATAAGATGTAAGTGTTATATTGTCCATCTGTGCCTTTGTTGCTAAAGCTGACTACAAACAAGAAGGTGTACTTTATTTAATAAGCACATCACCAGCTTCATTGTAGCCGGTCATTGTTTTCGGTTTCATATCGACTCAGATCTTATGATCCTATACAATGATGCTGTGGACTGTACATAAGTTTTTAACAATTTCTATATGCTTTGTTCGAGACCCTGGAATGTACAACAGGATAATTAAATTATAGGCAAGACTTACCATACTTACATTCACTAATAGATGTGTTTATTATCAAGCTGAGAAGTATATTTAGAATATTTACCAAACCTATTTAGGTAAGAAGACTTTCCATACTTATATTTATTAACAGATGATTCTTTCATTGTGATGTAATGACAATGAATATATATATATATATATATATATATATATATATATATATATATATATATATATATATATATATATATATATATATATATATATATATATATCTGTGTATATATATGTGTGTGTGTGTGTGTGTGTGTTCAAAATATACATGATATTATATTAAAATTATATGAAATAATCATGTGTAATTTTTCCTTGCCAAATGCGAGTAGATAATATTGAATATAGACATTAAGTTAGGTATCAAATAGTTTTGCCTGGCACTAAACCAATATTTTCAGTCAATATATGCCTTTTGTAGAGTTTGAAGATCATTGCAATTTCGTGAAGCAAATGAAAAATTAGACTTAATTTTAAGAATGTTAGGGAGGACCATTCTAAAGTCTTCACAATTAAATGACATAAATGTTCCATGAACATTGCAGTTACATCTTACAGCTGGGAAATGACTATAAGTCGTCCTTGAACATTGCAGTAGCATACAGCCTTTGCTATGGTTTTAAATGTTCCTCGAACACTACAATTGCGTCTTACAATGTTAGATATGATTATTAGAATTCCAATATAGTTACCGCCTGCAGCCTTAGATTCAAGCTTGTTTATTGATTACTCTAAAATATATTGAATCATCAGCTAAATGAACAACTAGTTACGAGCTGTAAATATTTGGGTTTAAGATATATAATTTTAATTTCCTGATTCAAAACATTTAATTAATCTGATAACAAGGCCGTTATGCAAGCACAATTTGTTTTCTCATGCAGCAGAAATTGTTAATGTCTTCGTATTTAAAATATGAACTACTTTATTTATCATTTCTATATTAACTAAGTTCCTATCACAGATAATGAGTAACCCGGCGTTTTCGGGAAATTAGTTTTGTAATACACGTATAAGATAAATGTAAAAACATGAACTTTGCAACTGTTATAGCATGACCCCTGCCTTCTATAGAAAATCTAGTTCCATAAACATATATCAGAGCTATTGCCATATCTTCCTATGAGAGCCTTGGGGCTATTAAACCTGTCTGGAATGGTTTTCCATACCTTCTAAAAAATTGGGTTACTTTTATTCATATTGTTACGTGTCTAGGCTCGTACAAAAGTAACAAAGAAAAGAGTGAAGCTAAGAAGCTTTGTAAATTTTAACAGAATAATTTATTTCCATTGAAAACAAGGTAAAAATATGAAAAGGACTTACGGCTTGTGAATCTAATCCAAAAACTAATCCTGGAATATAAAAATATAGGTCCTATCACTAAAAGGTTCTAAGTGAATCAAAGTACGAATCCCGATGAAATTCCAATATGGAAGGCGATGACGTCTTCTATAACTTGCCTTGAGTTGTCGTGTCAACAGTTGTTTGTTGAATCACCAAAATAATATTTCGGCTTCAGAATTCCTAATAATTTTCAGTAAATGTCTTTGTCCAAGAATTCTGATGAGCACTAGATAAAGTCTCCAGGGAAAATAATTAATTAATTCCAAAAAATAGGAAAATTCAAATCAACTCGCAACAACAAAATAAATAAAGATCTTTGAGCCCGAAGGCATGAATTACAACTAACTAAAATCACTACAAAATATCTGTTTTATCCTTAACTGAAACGCAGTTTAGACACCGTAATTGGTCACGTGATCACTTAATTCGAGCGGTGTAGTAAAATAATATTTCAATTAGCACATAGGCCATTTACGGATTCTATTGTACTTAACGAATCTTACTATAAGACTCAATAATAAAAAAGTTGTTTACAATAGAGCTGACACGCAAACCAAGCATGACCTTGATTACGACCAATGATTTTCACTCTAGGAAAGAAATACAAAAAATGTTTATCAGCTCTGAATCAAGGTCAGAACTAGGTCAGCTAAAAATACAATGTATCTACGAACTGCGTGTTTATCAGGTTTAACAGAACTGAAATAAATTTTCTAGAAAAATGTCAAATCCAGTGAATAAAGTTATCATTACGATAAAATGTAATGAAATAAAAATAAAATAAAAAATTTAAAACTAACACGCAAATAATTAAATTGCATATACGTAACAATATCAGGATAATGAACGTTTCCGATAGAACATTATATTCGAATGCATTCTAAATAAAATCACAATAATAAATTTGTTTGAAACATAACCTTTCACCCGCCGGGTAAAAAGAGTCTTAGTGTTGGTGAAGCTTTCTGGAATATACATCAATACACCCGTTGTTAAGGACTATCTATTGCTGCTTGAAAAAGCAGACAAAATCTTTGACATTGCTCATATCACTCATTATATATGTTGATATATGAAGCATTTCATTTGACAAAAATAAACTTAATACCATGGCGACTACATGTTGATATACTTCTAGATGGATCATATATGTGTACGATACACCGTCGTAAGGCCTTTCCTTAGATAACACAATTTATATAAAGGTAAATGATGAGAAATTAAAACATTAAATTGTTGACTGTAAAATTGAGTGTACAGATATTTTACATGATTATGCAATAAATCTCTGGAGTAATGTGTAGGCATATCTATCTATCTATCTATCTATCTATCTATCTATCTATCTATCTATCTATCTATCTATCTATCTGTGAACTCAGAAACGAATTTGGTTCCATTTCTTTGGAGAGGAAATCAGATCATTCGTCTACAAATCGCACTAGTTTTTTGACACAAACATTTATTGTTTTATTCGCTGCATGAACGGCTGTAAAATTAATAGAAGTAGTATATTTCTGTCTAGTTGGATG
This sequence comes from Megalonaias nervosa, assembly GCA_016617855.1. NCBI lineage: Eukaryota > Metazoa > Mollusca > Bivalvia > Unionida > Unionidae > Megalonaias > Megalonaias nervosa. The sequence goes on from JAECUM010016721.1 coordinate 18,017, forward strand.
GCTGTAATAACATTTTCGTAGATATTTTAATATATTCATATAATATTATTCAGAGAAAATGTAAATGTAATAACTAATGAAACTATTTTCTCGAACGTTTCAAAGCAACCAGTTTCCTCTGGATGGAAGTTTGTCTCTGTTCCGAATGTGTCCAAATAACATTATTTATAATGAGTAGAATTTCAAAGTCCATATAAAAGCAATATATGGGTTAATTTAGAAAACGTGCACTCAGTTCACACACACACACACACACACACACACACACACACACACACACACACATTACATATAGGCATATATATATATATATATATATAGGTACAGTATATATATATATATATATATATATATATATATATACATTAACATATCGAGTTCACAGGTATGTTAAACATCACTAGATCATACTTAGAAGACAACATACACTGATTGCCTCAAATACCGAAAACACATTTGTAATCCATCATTAAAGTTGGTGAAGAAAAATCTTTTGATGTGGTTTGGAATGACGTAAGGTAATTAGAATTGAATATCGACATAGGTAGGAATTTTCGAAAGGTACGTACTGATAGGTAAAGATGTTTTGAAGAATTTGATATTGCCGAATCTGCAGTTCGATATTAGTGGTAGACTTCAGATTACGTTGAGTAGTTAGTGATCTTAGTTCTATTAGGTCTGAGTTATTACCTGGATACAGATTGTATAAAGCATGTGCCATGATTCCTTTAAGATGAAGAATATTTATTGTACTGGTAGCCATTGATGAGGTGCAAAGAAAATGTGAAAATTATTCCAGCGACCTTTTTCTATAGTTTGTCAAGTTTGGACGGATGTATAAGTTGATGTGTTTCCCATATGGTCAAGCCGTGGTCTATGAGTGGAAGTACATATTAAGAAATATAAAGTTTGAGTGACTGTGGAGAAATGTTGCAAGCAATGTTTGCAGAAATAAACTATTTTGACGGCAATTGAATCTCAGCTAGGGTGTTGAACACTGTAGATACGAAGACGTAATTTTAATTGTAACACAGTACAGATTTGAGCTTTGTTAATTGAGAAGTACATCGGTGTCAGATAATTTGCACTGCCTTGTTTTGATTGTTATTCATGTCGTTTTAGATGCATTGGTTTACATTTAGTCAAGACAAAACGCATAAATTAACAGAGCTTAAAGCACACGAAGGCTTTAATATTAAAATAATTTTGAAAGGCATATGAGAAGAAAGATCCATATTAATTATGTGCACTTGTCTGTCATAAGGTGCGCTATCCTGTTGCTGAGCTTTATAATTGGAATTCTTGTGGACAAAAAGTGAAAAAATAATTTCAGAATGAGGTATGACAGTTTGTAAAGTCGAATGCCGATTGACTAGACATGAATTATTTAGTTTGCTTGCTCTCACAGACTCCCACTATATCCCACACATTTTAAACTTAGTGCTTTAGTTCAATCTAATGTATGGGCAATTGTAGATACATCAAAGTTATGTTCAATTCTGTAGAACATGCCTTAAAAGACTATCACTTTGCCAAGAAATTAACGTCTCTTAAAAAAGTGGTATCTCATTACAGGACAAAACGCTACAGAGTCTGTCAATATGTGTTTTGAGAACATAGTCTCTCAAGACAGGCGGTCTTCTATTGCAGGTTGTAACATTATCTATCGATCAATTATTTGTTTCTACGGCTAAGCGTGCTGAACTCACGTCCTAAATGGCGGGGATTTCGATTATTGTTATAAACCAGCTTGGGACTGAAGGCAACTGATGTGTGTCCTTGAACAAGTCAATTTACAACAGTTTACTCAGCACTAAATACCCTTCTTGTGTTGCTGTATTTTTATTGCCAGATTCAGCATGTTATTGGATATCCTCATGGGGAAATGGAAGGTACTTGCCACCCAAAGGACACATAGAACATGTGTCCCTTGGTTATGAGTCTGACATTCCGACAGGTAAGATACCACAGTTTTCCACATCCAGAATAGGACGAGAGCCGCAGTGATCCAGTGGCTAAGTTAGCAGTCTCGTGACTAGAAGGCAGTGGGTTCAATTCCCACCATTAGATCAGGCCAGATAAGCTGCCAATGCTGTGTTCCGGGATAAAGGGCTTTACTTTCCTCCGCATGATATAACCTTGAAAGTGTTGATGTACTATATCACATTCATGCCAGCAAAACAGAATATGAACTATCAGATCACATATTTACGCATTATTTATGTAATTAGAGAAAATTTGGGTTGTACTTTCCCCATTCTGCTTTCATTAAGAGAATTTTAAACAGACAGAAAACTATCTTTGCTGATGATGATAAAGAAAAAAAAGTTGACTGCGATCGATTTGTTTAAAATATGAAGTTATATGCATTCTTAAATGCCGTGTTTACTTATTAAAACGAACCATTTCGTTTCCATATAAATATCTTGCTAGAACGAGGGTGTTACTGAGAAACTCATACCACATTGAACATACCAGTTACTGGCTTGATTTGAGATTTTTTGTAAGAGAATGCGTAACGTCAGAGTTGATAATAGGGTTTATTGTAATACCGGGTTTGGTAATGGGATGTATTGTAATATGAGGGTTGCGACTTGGGTATATTGTGATATCAGGTTTGTAACATATTATACTATTATAATTGTTAATACAGTATTTTATAATCAGTGTTTGTAATAAGATATTTCATAAATATCAGGGCTGTTAGAAGGGTATATTATAATAACAGGGTTGACATTATTTGGTATGTAAAATGATTTGGAATCTAAAGGGAGAATAACACTGGCATATTAAGTACTGCGAGCGGTATAATGTACGCACTGATGGTACTGACTGTGCATGTCGAGGATGCCAACAATGGCTGGATGGCATATTTTAAAACAGCCACAAAAGTCACGGAAACAGGACATATGCCAAAGTGACCCAAGTTTAACAACATCTTTGTCTAGGTTAATAGAAAATATATTGATTCTTTTGATACCTTCTGAAAGCAACTGTAAAAAATGCAAACTGAAGTGCTACGGTCATGTCTCAAGATAATCTGGACTGGTAAAAACAATCTTGCAAGGCACAGTGCGAGGGTACAGAAGAAGGGGCAGACAGAAAAAGAGATAGGAAGACAACATTGAGGAGTAGACAGGCATGGGATTTGGAGATTCTCAGAGGGCAGTAGAGAACAGGGAAAAATGGAGAGAATTGGTTGTAAAGTCAACTGTGGTGCCCCAACGACCTCTTGGGTTAAGCGATTGATGATGATGAGGAGGATGATTAAAAACAACTGAGTTTCAGAATAATATAATATGAACTGGGGAAGACCTAGAATCGTGTCAATTAATGTTGAAGAAAAACATTTTAACAATGACGTTTTCGAAAGGTCAGTTTGCTCACAAAATGTGCCCCTAGACTGAACCGTTATTTGTTATTATTATTAGCTAGTGTTGGCAGATACCAACCTCCCTTGTTTAACCCTCTGCTGTTTTGAAATCACAAACACATGGAATTTGAAAGCTTTAAACGATTTCTGCCTGACCAGGGCATGCATGTTATGTAGAATAAACGTTGTGGTTCCTGTACTTTCTAACACTGTATGCATAACAAATGAGGTGGTCACAAGTCACTCATTTTATTCAATATGGCAATATATTGGAGGTTCCAGCAACAATATTCCCCATTCACAAGTAAACGATACTGAAATTCAGATTCAAAGGAAATGAATATACTCATTCCACATGCAACACAATACATTCGTTCTTTGATGATCACCAATGGGGGCAAAGTACAGTTAACAGTAACAGTTGTGATAATGGTTTGTATTGTATGATGAATGTATTATTAAACAATTAAAAACAAGAGAGAGAAAAAAGGGGTAAACATTACACAATGTAGGAGCCTCCTTAAGCAGTTGCAAGGGTTTGATCAATATAGTGACTCTTTGACCATCGACAATGCAAAGGAAGTGTGCCGAATCACTTAGTTAACATGAACCTATTTGCCAACGTTATATAGCACACTAGAGGGTAGAATGAAGTGGTACTACACTTTAAGTGGTGTCACACTTCTTGAAGTGGGCGATTCTTGTGACTTCCTTCCAACTGTAGATCCAAAATCTACAGCTTAAATCTTGTCGATGGTCTGAAATCTAGTGTTGTTACTATATATCATTAGGCAAATTCAGATGGCAATAACTTGAACATGTTACAAAATGTTTTAATGAATCTGAAATATAATCAAGGTATGTATTGTTCATTTGGAGCATTTATTCTATAAAACAGACAAAATAAAATACAATCTTGAGCTGATATGGTAGGATGAAGATGCATGTTCAGGATTTGCATGCAGATGTGAAATATTGTATTATTGTGTTATTCTTATTTTCGTTAAATTGGTGAATCCTAGATGTTGGTAGAAGTTTTAAAATTGAATGTCTTCTAGGTGAGTCTTGCCAGTATGTACACAGGTAAGCTATCAAAATAACGGATATGTGCGAGTGTTTACCCATTTCGGCGCATGTTAGCTTACAACGCAACTCTAATCTTCTGCACGGGAAAAGATACATACTTTATACCAGTAATTTAGTCTTCCTCACTATCTCCATCTCTCCTCCCGCCCCCCTCCTCTCTCTCTCTCTCTCTCTTGATCCATGCCACTACTAGCAGATAACCACAGTAGGACGTTACATGCTCATGTAATCATCTTTATCCTTGTACAGAAAAAGAAACCATCCCAAATATAGTCCATGCCATGTATAGCAGTCTTTGGGAGCAATACTGTCGCAACCATGTTCTAGTTATACAAATTTATGTTAGCTCTACCGATTGTATACCAGAAGAGAATATAGGACGGAATGATGTTCGTCGTTTGCCCATCTGTCCGTTAGCACAGGTTTATTATCCTTACTCGTAATAAATGGGTGGTTACTATATAAAATTTCTTTGCATGTTGAGCTGGTCCTAAAGCAAAACAGTGCAGACCTGATGTCCAATACTGCTCCTGCGATAACAGTCTTATTATTGCTGCTCCGCATAAATAGGTGGTCAAATAAACACTGAGGTTTCGTTAAAAGGCTACATATGATGTTTAGTTGGTCCTAAACACAAATTGTGTCGAATTGATGTCAATTATAGTCGCCATGGCAGCCACCTTGAAATATCATCACTCCTTCTCCTGGATGAATTGTGTATGAGATTGTGTAATTTGGATTTTTAACGTAGCTTTAAACATTTTTCAGTCATATCGCTACGATGTCTGCAGTGTCGCAGTTTATAGTGATGTCTAGCACTGGTGCATGCTGCAGACATGTAGCATGATGTCCCAACCATTCACATTATCCTGACACCAGGCCGACCAGTGCTAACTCTAACCTCTTAATTCTGAGCGTCTAGCGAGGCAGCTGTTAGTATCATTTTTATAATTCTTTGATATAACTCGGCCGGGGATCGAACCCACGACCTCCCGCATCTGAGGCGGGCGCTCTAACCACTTGGCCACCGGAGTGGTTTGAATGGAGTTTTCATCTCAGCATGGAGATTTCACAGTACAAAATGTTTCATGATGCTTATCTGGTCCTACTTACTAATTGTGCTGATATGATACTTCAACTCTTTTTGAACGTAAATACTTACTGACATCTGACTTTCACCATAAGGTTTCTTATGATCTTCTTTTGGTCTCAAATGAAAATGCTGACAATATAACATAGAGTGTGACTCCACAGCAGTCGTCTTGATGCTGTTGTTATCACTACCTATTCTGAATGGAAAGTGATATCTTGCAAATATTGTTTTCTATGCTTGCCTTCTGGAGGATGGGGATATAAACATGGTGTTTTCACCAGCAGACTTCTTATGATACCTGGTTGATACTTTATGAAAATAATGCTTATAGTATATCCAATATACCTACTACGACTACTGTTTTAAATTAACTTGGTCACTACTCTTCTTGTTACGTATATGCTCGTTCAAAAGTAACAGAAGAAAATAGTGAAACCAACAAGCTTTGTAAGTTTTAACAAAAATAATTTATTTCCCTAGAAAACACGGTGAAAAGGTGCAAATAGAAACTAGGACTTACAGTTTGTGAAGGCAATTCAAACATTTATCCTAGTACTGAAAAAATACAAGTCCTATCACTAAATAATTTTAACTGAAACCTGGTTTGAATCTTGATGACGTTCCAAGATGGAGGAAGATGACGTCAGGTGAAGTCTTTTTACGAATGTCAAAAGTTCCACTTTGAACCACAACTTGTAATGTTTCAATTTAGAATAAATGTCCATCCAATGTCTTTGTCACTTGTATAGTTCTCCAGGGAATAAATTATTATATTCTTAAACATAGATGAACTTCTGAACAAGCTGTCATCTATGATAAAACATCTCGAGCTCCAAAGATGTAAAAATACAACACCTCATAGGAATATATCCTTCTTCTTGAAGATATATTGTACGACTCAATATTTCACGGGGATATGAGTATTTTTAAACTAAACTAAGACGTCATTTCAGGCACGCACCATGGAACGCGTGGCTATTTCATCATCAAATAGCGCAGTAAACAATGCAACTTCACGTGGGCCAGGAAAATGACATTGACAATAACCAATCGTTTTCGCGTAGTGTTTACTCAATCGACAAACCACGGCAGGATAAAATCGTGCTTACGCGAGTCATACTACGTTTTATATAAACATAATACCTCTTTCAAAAATATCAGATCACGTGAAAATAATAATTACAATATGATGTAATGATACAAAAATAAAATAAAAAAGAATTTAAAATTAACACACAAGTAATTAAATTACATATTCGTAACAATATATTATGACATGGGTTTCTTCACCAAGAGACTTCTTGTAATGTATAACATTAGATAAATAAAAATGGTGCCAATCTGGTATCCAGTATATGTACAACAGCAGGTAATTTAAAAATCATGTTATTGTTGAATAATATCAGAGACGATTTTGTAAAACGGAAGAAATGGTCATATATTAAGCTAATGTAAATTCATTTGGACCAATAGGAACTTTTGTATTAAATACTTAGTGTATGTGTGACACAGTAACATTTTGGTTTGGTCATAATCCTTCAATGGTACATGCTTGTAAATATATATCTGGCAATTATAACAATGCTTTGAATTGCACTGCCGCCACAACAAATGTACATGGTATTTGTTATGTAGTTAGATTGTTGCCGAGGATCTGGTAACAATATTCTTAATATTTTTGAGGTTATTTGAACTAACCGAGCGTATTAATGTGTAAATCACCTCTGTGCAGTAATATATCAGTGATAATTGTAATAATGTGTAAGTCTTTCCAGTACTTAAGATGTTTTGTTAAAAATACAAACCAAATTTGCATAAATGGACTTGTTTGTATTTAAACTGTACTCAATTTTATATTATTTCATGAACCACTTTTTTTAAAGGCTACTATACGTCCATTCCTACTCATCATAACAGACACGGCATGAGGGCACGGTTCATTTGAGAAATATAACGAATGAGGGCCACAGGCTAAATCTGGGTCATACTTTGCTTACATTCAGATAATATACTGGTTGTTTATTCGTTCACGAAAATTAAAATAAGAGATTACCAGCTGCCCTTCATCTATACCGGGATTTTAATTTAGATAGGCAATTAATAAAGTGTTCATTGACTATTGGACTAAAGCACTAGTTTTGGATTATTCTTATCCCATTCAAAGACATTTTGAACTGATTCTTTGTGATACATCATATCGTTCAAGACTATTTGAATTTGTTCGGAAAATTCTGTACTTTCGGACTTGGGCTGTGACAGTTTTGAAGTATCTGGTATTTAGGTTACAATACGTTAAGATTATCTTAAGTCTGTATTGTAGGGAAATAAATTTCCTATGTCTTTACTCAAATTGTTAGTTTTGCTTCTTTATGTTTCCCATTTTGAGATCAAGATCAAAAACGATTTTGATGGCAACATTGAAAGCGACCATTACATTCATTGACAGATGTATGATTGGTCCACAAAACACCAGACAACATGTTTCTCTTATAATAAAGTCATGTCATTTTCATACATTATTTCTCCCTTGGCAAGAGTTTATAATTTTGGTGTGGGATGAAATTGGGTTATTAGCAAGAAAAGTCATGTGTAGTATTTCATTGTTTTTTAAATGGGGACCGACTTGTTGTGGAGAAACCGCATATCATTAGATAAATGCAGTTCGTTTGAATTAAAATAATACGGTGGCATGTTTTATTTCACCTGCATACGACAGATGTCACTTCTGGTGTTGTTACGCTAAGTAGTTACTTGAACATTCTGTTATAATGGTACGTAAATTTTGATCTGTTGTAGAAAAAATGCTTGCAAAAATCAAGCTGACGTATAATCAAATAAATTGAGCCAAAATACAACCAAATTCATGAAAATATTACATGGTAGTTTCAGGTTGAGGCTTTATGTTTTCTTTAACCTCCCCAAGTTCAGAAAATCTCCAATTTTATCAAATAGATAGGTCAAATAATTTACAGCTTAAACTATCAGTTGTTGAGTAGACTATGGTGTTCATGCAGGTTTTCACATATGTTGCTATTACTATTTGACTGTAGACTCAATTTGTTTCCTAAACGCGTGCAACAGTGTGCATTTTGACTATCACATTCTTACAAATAAAATGCGTTGAAACAATTAATTCATGTTTTCCACAGGTATATTAAAGTATTTAGACGCAAATATTGCAGAAGACGATTGACATTAGAGATAAATTCAATTCGAATTAATACTAAAATTTGATGTCTTCATAAGCACTCTTTTGACTCCATTCTGTCCACGTATGCCATTATACAATAGTTTTGCTGACTAAAATGGCAGAGGTCCTCAACCAGCACAGTGAAACTTTCACAGGAGCATGAATAAAACAGTAATGCTTAGTTGATAAAACCTCTTAAGACTATTATTAATGTATCAATCATTCTGAGTGTTATAACAGGATATGACTAGCAATTGCATATTTCCTTTATGAGACAGGACATGTATGATTAAAATGGAAAAGCTGCTACATTACTTTGCACTTTTTGCTTTATGTAAACCTTGCACACACTCTACATGACTACACAGTTAAGAACACGACAATGAATGATATTCTTCGTATTTAAATATGAAAATATACATTGCAGGATATCACTGGACTGAATTGATGTACATAAAGTACTTAGGCTAGTAGCTAGCAAGGTTTGAAATTATATCAGGTAATACAGGGGATCTCTTTGTGTTCTGTTGCAGTGCCAAAAGACACGCAAATTAATACCCAAGAAATAATTTCGTCATAAAACTAAGTGTTATATCATTTTTAGATGCTGCTTACATGGATCTTTATTTTGCCAGCCCTCTTGGCTTGGAGCGTCTTGACTTAGTACACAATGATGCCGAGATGTCATTTAACGTTGTCGCTATTATTTGTCACTATTATTTAGATGCAAAGAGAAAACTCGAAAAGGAACGTTTATAGAAAGCATCTTGAAAGTTCATTATTTTTCTCGAAAACCATTTAAAGGATTTTCTTGAAATATGACACAACTCATTGGGGCTGGAAGGACGTTTAAATTTAAGTTTACTGAACTTCCTCTATTTTCCAGATAAGCCACTGCATATTTGTAAGGTAGAGAAAGGAAGAGAAGAGAGCAATATTGACTATGTGCACTTGGGTGCAAGAAACAAGGTGACAATGGAACTTATATCCACACTGACATGGTGCGCTCTTGGTTTGGTGAGCTTTATATTGGGTAAGTTCAGCAATCCATGGAAGAAAAGATATGTACAAATATTTTTGAACAAGGTATGACAATCTCTATAGTAAAATACTGATTATTTAGACATGGATTATTCAGATAGTTTGCCCGTAACATTTCCAAAGGAATTTAAATCTATAACCGACTAAAATGAATTATCAGTTTTTGGAGTTAAAAGTTCAATTATCAAACTCAGGCTCCGACTGTTCGAAGAAAATTGTTTCCTAGTAATAACTGGTTATTCAGTATCTGTTGCTGCAAATCCTTTTTAGTACCTTGTGCAGGGACAATTCACATTGATTATTTAATCAAAAGGTCAAAGGTCAAAATCATTGACAGTGGAAAATAGCTTATGTTCAAGAACTAGAGTTTTCTACCATCTGAAGTTGCCTAACTTTGTCGATGGCTTTCGCCTTAGATATGGAAGTAATCATAGCTTTTGGATCCGAAGTTTAAAGATCAGGGCCCTTACAAAATGAATTAAAATGGTTTACATAATTGGTTTTAAACTTAAAACCTGTCGCTTACGTTTTGAATTGCTTACATTTAAGTAGGGGTGAAGCCTCTTAAGTCAAAACACTAATGATCATCATCACTATGATAGAAGGAACATAAGTTTTGTATAATAACTAGATCTAGGACACATGACTTGAGCATTGCCTGTCATGGCTTGCATTTAAGGCATGTTTGAAGCCAATCGATTTTGTAGTCCCCATGTCAGCTGTCAGTATCATTTTAATTCCAGCAAAATATTTTTTTAAGAATCATCATTGTTTATTAGAAGTTCACAGATGGTTTGCTCTTGCTAAAATATAGATTCGTGGGTCTAATTGTTGAGGGTCATAGCATATGCAGAAAATAATACTTTCTGCGGATTGCATTTTGTGTAAGACTTTAAAGGTCCGGAGTCTTAAGTTTCATCCACTAATCTCCAGAGTGAACCATACACTACTAGTACCAACATGGAGGGCTATTAAATACGAGTCGGACGTATATTTTGCTGTTCGCAGTAATTATATTTTTTTCTACACTATGTAAGATTCAGTTGTTTATTAACATTTATCTGTTAAGTAATTACTACCGCTGACACAGCAGTTGGTAGTTATGCGACACAGAGTAGTATATAAACTATTTAAAAGGCATAACATGTTATATATGCATTATTTCATTATGCTCTAAAGTATGTTCTAATTATCTTCATATTACACTCCAGTTATCAAGAGTGTAAAACCAATGTGTATACCATGGTAAATGAACACGTAACATGTTGTCCTGTCCACCATTTATAAGAACCTACACGTGTATCTATCATGTGCCTGTACATGCAGATCTATCATGTGCCTAAAATATAAACTTTTCAGTTTGATTGAGGCTGGGTTTTAGAGGTTTAGATGTTCACGGCAGCTTTGGTTTGTGATCCACTTTGGTAAAGGGAACCTTTGGTGGAAAAGGGCATGAAAATGCATGAATATCTCTGATAAATATATAGGTGTAGGGATACTAGAATGCTGTATCTGCACTACTATCCATTCCAGTGAGGTAGCCAGTTGGCATAATGTATTATATCACCGAGTGTATAATAATTTGGAAAACATACATAGACAAGCATTATTCAAGGGGACACACTTTAATGACACTTAAGGAGGTGAATGGATAAAAATTGAAAGCATCCAAATCAGTTGCTTTCTATTCTTTATTTCAGCTACTAAATGTTTCCTGTGCTACCAATATCTTTTCACCCCGTCAACATATGAATTTGAAAATTACTGAGACCCTGGAAGAGGGGATGTTGCTTTTGCAGTAGATAGTGGTCATATGAGACAGTTGACCTCCATGTTTTCCACGTCTATAATTTACCCATACCGGCCCATAATGTTAACAGGTCATTTTGCTTTGCGGAGAATCCATGAATAATATTAGTCAAGATAAAATTGGTTCTGTTACATAATAAAACAGTAAAGGAGTTTTCTGTCATCATGACAAATTGATAATTATTACTGTAATAATTTAGTATAAAATGTAATACTTTTGAAAAGCATTCCATAAATTAGAATATATTTCATTCATTCTTCTTTGTGTTATAGGAGATTTCCCTTGTAGCATGTTAACAACCGTTTTCAACACAACATATGCGAAGCCAGGTAGTAGTGCGGTAGCTAAGTGTCATGCTGATGGAGATCCTAAACCCATGTAAGTACAATATTATCTATTAAGGACTGTTTAGTACAACATTAATTGCTTATGGCAATATGACATGAGTAATGCCATTGTTGTTTATCTTTGTTTGGTGGTTGCAACAATAAATTCTTAGGGTACATGGTTTAACTATTACCACTTTATTCGGTCAGGTTTAGCTGACTGTAACGTTTATCAGAGACGTGAGTATAATTGTGAAATTCTGCCAGTGACATCCGAAGCACCATCCTGATATGCGAGAATGTCTCTGTTTAGGTCACAGTGACAGGGTAGAAAATTTCAAAACTGGATGGATTCTCATAGGACAACCGCTCTTAAAATGTACTTTCCCAGCACAAATATCTGGTTGTCAATCGAAATATCTTTAAGAAAGTTGAAATTTAGAAAAGTGTGATCGAAACTATTTTTGATCCAATTATCCAGAACATGGTTTCTGGTAATTCACTTTTTCCACTTACTTCTCCATTGTGTACCCAACTGTAAATCAGTTGCTGAGTTTTGATGGGGCATATGCACTATTCTCCACAGATAAAAAAGGAGATAATGTATGGCATATGTTATATACAGAGATTTCATTCCCAAAGCACGGGTTGATTTTATACGGACTGCGATGTTGTATATGTTTCGTCAGATGGATTTGAAAGAATTCTGATGCACATGTCTGCCACATATTACCATCATTATTTCTGTCAGCATGAATGAGAAGAAAATGACTGAACTTCAGACTTCCCCATATGTTTGATCTCAAGATTTCAAAAATTGACTGAACAGTCTCTTGCCCAGATTCTGTTCTTATATTTTACACCAAGTTAAACAATTCTCTACTGGAGTGTACACTATATAAAAAATGGCTTTCCATAATGGGCAAATGTGTAGTTTGTGTAAAAGATAGCTCTAATTGTTCACTAAGTTTACGTTTCGTTTTAGAATGAGCTTTTCTTCTGCAGTGAAAACAAATCTAACTTAAATGATATTCTCCACGTGCTCATTAATATCATGCATATCTGTGACGCACAGGCTGTACGAGGTCGAGAACTGTCATGAGACTTTATTGTGTATATACTCAGTGTGTCAGTTCCTTTCACAAATACAATGTTCTGATTTTCAAAGTGTGCCAGTTTGGCATATTATTTGAAACAATGCTATACATCATTCCTCAGAGTCAATACATCCGAAGCATAGATAATGATGTTCAACATTTCTCTGACTCATTGTTGTTATATTTGATATGTTTTGCTGCCACAGGTTCTGCCTTATACAGTTATAGTTATAGAGAAATATTTGTTAATGAAATGTATAGTATGTGTGATATATAGTTAATAAATAATAAAACAGAGAAATGTATTAAAGCATTCAATACACCGCAAGGGCATGAATGCCCGTATAAAAGTAGATAATGTGAACACAACATTCAATCTAAAAATGCCTGAGTTGTCTTAAAAATGAGAAAAGTACTTGTACTGGAGAACCACCTAGGACACTTTGACTTCCCTACCTCGAGCATGAATAAGCCCAGGGACATCGAGTCACTGGATTAGGTCAACGTTCATTGAGTTAAAATAGAAACAGCACAGCCTAGACCAGCCTTGCCCTCACATGATGTGCCAGCAAACTATGACTGATAAACTACAGGATGTACGGTGAAGATTTTGATCTATGAGTGTATGATGGGTCGAGGCTATTAGGCTAATAAATATTCGTAAACGATATTCGATGAGTTATTCATATAAACTTGGGAATGTTGTTAACGTTAGCAAAGACACCGCAATATTTCCTTTTCTGGCTGTAATGTACACATTTATTGACTAGCCAATAAAATTATTATTATTACTAGGACCCAAACACAGACTCATCTGTGTGTTGCTGTCAATAGTCAGGGAACAACACTGTCAGGATGTTGGGAAGTCAGAGTGGCATGTATGTCTAATTTGTACTCCCATTAATTAGATTTAAGGTTTATGTTCTGTTTAGTTTTTAATGTTGAATAGTCCAATAAAAGGGTCTTATGATGTCGAACAAAGACATTCAGTTTTATAAGGCATTTATGAACTTTTTCAAATTGATGAAGCACTTGACGTGATATAACCATCAGGTTTTTTTGCATACATTTGGTTAGGAAAATGAAAATGAAATATGTCATACGTGTAAGTGGAGACGAGACGAACCAATTGTTTGCTGTCAATAACTAAGGAACAGCAGTGTCATGATTTTTCGAAGTCAGAGTGGCATGTAAGTCTAACTGGTACTCGCTCTTCTTAGATTTGATATTTATATTTTCATTTGATTTTAATGTTGGAGAGTCCTATTAATATGTCCCATGAGGCCAACAAGGAAATAACAATTTTTGACGCAGATCTGTCCAACTGATTAAGCCCCGGAAGCAAAATAGCCATACCTCCTCGTTAGGATATATTTTTCCGAAAAACGGAAGGTAATCGTTCCTTTAGAAATTTTACCATACTAATAGCGACGCATATTGCGCTGATATTACAACTTCCATGCAATTGAGATGAAAAGAAATGAAGTTCTAAGCATGAAATTTGTACTTTAATTGTATTAGTTTGTTGCCTAGTGCAGAATAACAAACTTGCATATAGGCAGAGCTTGCAGGATCGTTATTCAAGCGAAATTGTACAAGTCATTTTAAATTGAAGACCATCCACCAAAATTAAACATCTTGAGACCGAAAAAGATCATTGCATGGACAAATGTTTTTATCAAAATTATGGCATGGTCAGTATATATTTTATGCCACTCGTAAAAGTTGAATTTTTACTCTTTTTTTACAATCATGAGTGCCTAGAACCGCTGATATTACGTCAGCAACTAGCAGGAATATGAAATAGCTTCAATTCAATTATACATTTTGTGAATTTACTTATAATTTCAGATCTGAATGGTTTTAATCAAGTAAAGACCAATAATCCAATGGTGAACGAATACTCGTATTACAGATTGCCGTGTGAACATCAGCCCAGAAGTATGCCAGCATCAAACTTAGACTGGTTAGTTGGAACTGGTGATAACACTGCTTTTCCAACGAAATCAGAAGACAAACGTAGAATTGTTTTAGACCGTGATGGTAATATAATTTCGTTTTCGGATTTTGTTTGTATATGTTGAAATTATTTTTTAAAAATGATTTGTCTCTGGATAACTCAGTGTGCTATCAATTACTGCATTTTCGTGTCTTTGGGAAGGGTCATATTGTTTCCACGGAAGTACTTAAAATATTATTTAGTAGTAGCCATGACACAAGTGGACTGTTCACAGTAGTTATATATTTTGACTACTGTTGTTGGGCTCAAAGGTCTGATGTCGTTTATGACGTGGCTATAATTTTCCCCAATTTTAACATTTCGCTATTTATTCAAATATTGTGCTAAACGCCGAAAAGCAAGGTAAAGTATGCAAACTGTCTACTGTATTATACCATGATATTGTGTACGTGGATTTTATAAAGTCCGTTTCTTCTTAATGCATTTCTGAGCACTTCTACATAAAGTAACTAGATTTCTTTATGTGACAATGTTATTTTATACTAGTACTCTTTTCCAATCAAATCTGAAAGTTGTGAAACAATTGTAAGTTTTCACTGCGCAGGACTTGCAAATATATAACTTTATCTAAAAGTTGACAAAATATATAAATTGGATGTCCATGTAAAATCGTGTATCTATTCAGCTTAATTCATGTTAGTAGTTTATCTAAAGTTATCAATTTGATCCCTGTTTATTTTAATGTTATTTAATCGGTGTCTGTATTACTCATTCGGACTTGATGATGACCTTTTCTGTTGGCAGGAACTCTTCATTTTCTGTATGTGAGGGCTTCAGACAGTTTTAATAACCCTTACAGATGCCAGCTTTGTAACACTGTTGTTAGTATAAAGGCTGTATCCTTGGAAAAGTTCAATTTGACTGTTCAAGGAGGTAATAGTTATCTCACTTACATTGTTTTTCAAATACTATCACTATTTCTGCATTTCCCACTTAGTGCATGAATTAGTGTAATTTTTTTTTTTTTTTTTTTTTTCCTGCACTGCATTCTCCAGATCTTAATCAGATTAATTATGTTAAGGATAGGCATATAACAATAAGGAAGAGTATATAACAATAAGAATGGGCACATAACAATAGGAATGGGCATATAGCAATAGGAATGGGCACATAGGTCTAAGGATAGATATAGGCATCAAGCAATAAGTTTCGACATATGGCAATAAGATAGGCATATAATAATAAGAATGGGCATATAACGATAAAGAAAGCCATATGGATATAGCAAAATATGGAATTTGCATAATACTTTATGAATTTGTAATGTTATATGATGTCCGTATATACGGGCTCTACACAGATCTGATGATGTTATGCTAATGACAACATGTCTCCTTGTTATATAGTTTCTCCATAATATCTTGCGAGCACCACAATCTAATGTTATCAAGGTTTGCAAATAGCCTCCTTTTGGGTGCACAATATTGAAATGATGGTTTTGGATTTGAAAGGTTAAACGTCAGGACCACATGTAATAAGAAAAGAGAAAGATAAATGATACCACACAATAACCTAATATGTATAAACATTTCTGGAATCAGTCTTGTACAGAGTGTAATTCGAAGTTAGAAAGACACGTTTCTAGTAGAATTCAAAGTTAGTGTAAGTTTAATAGTGACTCTGAAGAGACTGTTGGCCTAAGAGCTCACCCAAGACTATTGGCAAATCCACATATTCACTGAAGTCTTTCAGAACATTGTATAGGTTTGACTTGTGATAAAACGTTTAGGATTATTTGGGATGTAATTCACAATACTGTAACGTCCTTTTAAAAGTTCACATTGAATGACAGGAAAATACATAATTTGTTGAATTTTACTACTCTTGATAGTTTTGCTTTTTCTGTTACTTAGATGGAAACCATAGAGTCGTAACAGCTATTGAGTTATAAGGCCTAAGGTCTTGGTTAGAGGGAGTTCCACGATGGAAAGCTCATTCCACAAAATAACTTAAATTATATATCTCAGTCATGATCAAAAGATCTTGGATGACTTATATTTGAAACCAGAATAGCACCTGTATAATTTGGGATCAAGCGTCAAAATTAAAAGTAGACATGTGTGAAAGAAGAAAAATTGTACAGCAAAATAACTTGATATAGCAGGTGTTTAATATTCTATTTCTCTTTCTTTATTGTTGAGCCTAGGAGGTTAGTGGCAGTTAGTCACTTTTTTGATGGCGGCATTAATGTTCATGAAGATTTTGGTTCAAGCTGTTTTAGTAAATTATATATCTTAAATACCTTGATAGATTCTAATCACTGTTGGCATTAATCATTACGAAACTTAGACGATTCATTCTAGAGCTTGTTTGCTCACCCTTTTTATCGTGGGATCAAGTTCCCAATCAAAGGAAATTTGGATTATGGATTTGACTGAAGATTTTCATTTGCTAATATTTCTAAAGCATTTGGCAGATTTTCATTATGGTTGACATTAATGATTATAAAACGTATTCTGCATCTTGCTTGTTTGCTTCTAGAAAATTGGGGTCAAAGTCAATATTCTACAAAATTAATTTTAGGGTTTTTGTAATGTTTTAAATTTGCCGCTTATATATCCTTAAACCCTTGATTCAGCTGCATACCATTTGTGATGAATGATTTGGAAGCTAAGAAAAGTAATTTGTTGTCGAGGGCAGTCATAAAATTTTAATTAATATTTGTTTAAAGTGTTTGAATTTGTATGCATTTTCAAAACCCCGTAATGGTCTTTCTTCATGTTTGGGATGAATAATGACGATGATAAGACAACTCATAAACTGTTTTTATACTTGTCCCTTTGATCTTTGGGTCCATATCACATTCGTAGAAAATTTGTATTAAGGTCTTGGTTAAAGATTTTAATTGCCTTACACTTCCCACAATGGCTCATGAATTCTTTTGAGATAATGAATGAGTCATTTTATAGCTATGACAGGTAATTCTCAGATACGCGTGCCAAATTGTTTGACATTGGGAGAATGTTACACAATTTATGGCAAAACCGACCACAACAATGTGTTTGGAGATTTACTTTGTATAGATGTTATACTTTAAAACGATTCCGTACAGTGACTTAAACATTTGCTTCACTGTCGGTTAGGTCCTGAAGTGACCTCCAGACCCATTTTGAAATATTCCTAGTCAGTTGAAGGGGCTATTGGATCCAACTCCACGATTATACGTATATTTGCTGGAAAGTAAGTGATATCTTCAGGTCAGAAATATATATTTATGCCTGTCAGTCTACTGTTGTGTAATATAGCCAAATACAAAACTGACTATTCCATTTTCTAGCAACGAATGAAACATTATGTAGTTGTTTTGTGTTTGGACAAAGGCAGTTATGTATTTTCGCACGTTTCTCTTCATATCGTGTGCTGATCGACTGACATGTGTACTATAAACTTAAAACTCTATTGCTATTTAATAACAACATAAACTCATTATACGAATAGCCACATCTGATCAAGAAGGTGCCTATAATACAGTATGAACTTTGTCGTTTCATCTCTCCGTCTATATATCAGTTTGTAATAAGGGAATTTCAGATTGTATGATCGGCATCTTTTTTCCATAAAGGTATTTACGGTCTCTATTTTTAAACAACTCACACATTCTCCAACGTCTTGCTTGGATCATGTTGAAAGATTAATCTACCCTTACCAGTTTTTGACCAAGGTTTCCAACTGTATCTTCGAACTGTAATAGTGTGTCTTGCTCATAAATGTCCTGTTCGAGTATTCTCAGCATACTGTTCCACGTATGTAGCGTTGCATGTTGAGGATTTTGTTTATTGTGACCGAGAATAGTGTATCATTACTTTTCCCTGTTCACAGTTGCCTTTCATGTGATGTACAAGGAGAGTGTATTGTTTTGCCCTTCAAAACCGATTAAAACCAGAATTTAACACACATTTTGTTTAAAAGTAGAAGAAGAATTAGAATGCTGATTCAGTTAAAGCTTATGTCACATGAACCTATTTAAACCGATATGAAAAAAGACTTTAGTAACAAAAAGAGCCCCCATCGATATGTATCATTGAAGCGTAGGTTATAATAATCATAAAAATAGGAATGGAGATCAAGAAATATACTCCTTGTGCATCTCCATTTATGTGGAGGTTGCACGGCATCTTCTATACATCTGTAGGTTATTAACATAGCCTGCGAGTTTATCAGCATGTACGTAAGAAATATTTTAATTACTTTTGCAATGTGAATGCCAAATCATTAGGAGTACATATGCCACAAGGACAATTTCTTCTGTGAGTTACCTTGATAACTCAAAGTTATTTGTGCCCATATTATGGATTATATTGAGCCCTTCTGGGCACCAGATTGTTATTTACTTGTACATATAAATATCTTCTACTCCAAATTGTTTTGTTCAGTATACATGCACTTATGAAGACAGAACAAAATATGACTTATATTTGCTTTCCATCTCCAGCCCAATACCTGATATCGTGTGGCTGAAGGGTGGGGTAAAACTTTCAGATGGAGCATATCTGCCTAATGGAACCCCAAAGTACAAATTGGATCCTGAAGACTCAACAGGAAGGAAACTGATCATTTGGAAGCTGGAAGTCAAGGACGAGGGAGACTATGCCGTGCTAGAAGCTCGATTGACATGAATGAGGGCATTGTCAATGTCAAGGTCACAGGTATAGCAACTCGAGGCAAAGTGTTTGAACTGCTATACTAAAACATTGTGAATAATACCATTCAGAAATTGAGTCTGTTGAGAGTTATAACAAACACAAAGATAGTTATGTGTTCTTCATATTAAACTATGAGTAGCAAAACATAGGATTCATTGTATCTTGAGTGTGCCCTTTTGGCTTTGGGACTTTACAATCCTTCATGTCTATAGGATAGTATACATTTCCCATTACATAATGTAGCTCGTATTATTGCTAATAATAGTAAACTGTATGATCATAATATAATTAGTAATGAACCATACATGCTCATTTTCATTATCCACGAACCGAACTTAAATTGGCTTTCTTCCATGCATAATGCTCTCAAGCTATTACTTAAAATATAGTGTAAAATATTTGTATAAACAAAAACTGATTCAGCTCAATTTCCCCTTTGAGTTCCACAGTTACATTAGCATTAATGATATAAGCCTGCCGAATCCAGGGTTACTAAAATACGAACATTCCTCTTTCTGTCAATCACATATACCCAGAAGGCAATAGCTCTTGCCCATGATTTCCCTATGCTACCGCTCGGTGTCGCTAGTTCTTAAGCTTCACGGTGATACAGCCAACATCATAAAAATCCAACAAACAATCCATGAAATCTAGGTGGAGTCCAACAATCTATCCAGGAATATAAATTAATTCTATGCATTCATCATTCCATGACTGGTTTTTGCAAACATGATTTTTAAGTTGTCCCTATATGCCAGAGAGCATATGGACAACAGTTTTTTTTTCAAATTTCAACCATGGCAAAGAGAAGGGTAAAGACGAAAAAAAATATACATTCATAGTGATACGTATGATGCAACGGGGGTGTACCTCCATTTCTCGGTAACTAAGATAGAACAAGTCATACCACATGTCAGTGCATGGCCGTCAGGCTCGTACGTGAGGGCACACGAGGGTTTACATGTAAATATTATTTTTGACCGTATTCAAGACAGGAACCGTTCATATTTGTGCAACTAGTCGAGAATGTAACCCAGCCAGTCAAGTCAACTCATTCCAGAGATCTATCTGAATGATATGTCAGTCTCACGAGGCCTATGGCTTCATTTCTGTGCAATTATGGAGATCTTGATGATATATATATCTGTGTTCTACCACGCCATGGCTGCATATAATAACAATCATGGGGATCTTAGGGATCGATCTGAATGCCATCTCACTACAGGTACGGAGATGTTACCGATGGTTCTGCGCGTTCTGACATAGCTAATGCTAAAAACAACCGCAATTACGGGAATCTTAGTGAGGAATCCCTCCGTCTCGTTGGACATATGACTCCAGAAACATATTATGACAGACGTGGTAGTTATTTATCCATCCGTACAGACTTACCCACGACACAGCTGGCACCTACTCCAAGCGTACCACCTTCTACTCCGCTGCTGATAGTGCGGATCAAAGCCCTCAACCCCCAAAACGTATGTACTGGTATCGATATTGGTACGACGTATGCGTCCCACTGAGCCCACTTACCTTTTCCTCATGGCTTACCTGCATGGAAGTTACCATGATATACATACATACATACACCTATCTATCTATCTATCTATCTATCTATCTATCTATCTATCTATATATATATATATATATATATATATATATATATATATATATATATATATATATATATATATATATATATATATATATATATATATATATATATATATATATATATATATATAAACGATGAAAATGCGCAATTTATTTCCACCTGAGACAGTTTCTTAGGATATAGAAATGATTTAAATACCTTCTATCCCCTATAGGTCATAGCTACCGTAATCATCGATGATGAGGAAGTGATTATACTTCTAGCGTCTTTCTCAATTAGCGATGAACAGGCAGTTTGGAAGGGACTCTGATATTGAAAATTCCAGAACCAATTACATTCTCATCACACTAATACAGAACAACTCCGGCACATTGCAATTTGATGACCTGGATAGATATAAGAATTTAGTGGCTGTCCACATGTCTGTCAAACGTTTTAAAAGTAAATAAGAGTTTGTTTCCTTTCACCTCGAAGCTGGTTCAGAACACTATCGCCACGTTTTCGATGTTGGATCTAGCCGTGCATGCGATTCTATGACTGCCGAGAAATTAGGCTAACCAAAACCCCATAAGAAGCGACGGCACGAATTCCTCGGACCATCAACATATAAACTCAGCATTAAACGGCAAATGTGTTGACCACCATTTATATTGCCATTGCTGTTTGGGAACAAACATTAATAATGCTCAGAGGCAGGGAGCTCAAGAAGTACTTGCCGTTCTGCCAGAATCCTCTTTCAAACCACAACTGTCCCTGCCATACTGATGGATCACATGCGAGACAAGTATAGGCACACATTGTTGACCGATTTGCCGTTCAGATCTCAGCCGAATGTTAGCAGACAACAACTAAATCAGTCTAGGAGGCACTCGTACAGTAAAGTTATCAAGTGTCTTCTGCCACTGATTCCCTCCGTTCACAGACAATGTAATATTGGAAACGAGAATCTTGCAATTCCAATCACATTCGATCAGTCACTTTCAGCAAACGAAAGGGTGATCGAAGTCATTTCCGAGGGTGTATGAAATTTGTCAACCCTCCTTTTCCTTCTACACCTGCTCTAATGGATCAGATGGGTAGAGGAAGTATACGGATATTCTTTTGCAGAATGCATTTTAGTTTATTTACAATCAGGCGTAGAAAAGGATGAGTAAAGGACAAGATCGGATTCTGTTCACGTCTGTTCCTTATATAAAATACCATCGACATACCGAATCTGCTCTAAGACCTGAGCAGCCTAAAATAATTATTTGTTCCACCAAGGTTGAAGATGGAGACAGTCATATCTACATGGCTTTCCATCCAAAAGAACGAGTATGCCACCAGTCCCGATCTGACCTATGCCTACTTTCGTGACTCTATTGTATCGACGTTTCTATGGTTTGCTTGCCACGACAAGCGTTTACTATTCTCAACTTCTAACATTTGGTCTATGCGTAAGCATCTGGAGCATTATCAGAATTATAAAGTGTGTAGTAAGCCTGTTATGCTCGTTTTTGATCAGGTTTTATTTTCTATCTCACCTTCACCACAGGAAAACCGATATTTAATCAAAGACTATCAAGCCCTCATAGACCATGTTTGATCCCTTTATTACTCATCATACAAGTGCCTAAAAAAAATCGCACATTTGACCTACAATCTCCAGATTACAACAATACGGTAATATATTAACAGCTTGTTGTTGTCGTTCATGCATCATTGCAATGGTTGCAGCAACTGCTGGAACAGTTCCAGTAACGAATAAACTAGTTCTGGCTGGTTTCTGCAATGCATGGGTGTAATGTGTGCAAATACCTTTTGTTTTTCATCAGTTTTTTTTTTTTTTTTTTTTTTTTAAATAAAAGGTAAATCAAAAGTGGTAGATTTCAACTGTAAAACAGTATGTGCAGTAGAGAGCCTTAAAAATTGTGTTCTGTCCTACTACCAAGTAGTATCACAGGTATATTAAAGCCAAGTGGTCACTAATTACGGGTAACCTACACAATCTGTTCCCCATTCATTGGTCACATACTTCACTTTAGAGAAAGTTTAGTTTGTAATAGAAGTATGATAAGGAGACACTCATCATAAGGGTGGAGGGGAGTACATGGGGATAGATACTTAATAATTTACTAGTCTTTGAACAATATGAGAATAAAATTTCCACATTTCTGTCCTACTACCAGTAGAATGACATGTATTTAAAAGCTAGTTGAGCACTAATTATGGGTAACCTAGGCAATCTGTTCCCCATTCATTGGTCACATGTTTCACTTTACAGAAAGTTTACAGTTTGATATAGAAGTATGATAAGGAGACACTCATCATAATGGTGGAGGGCTGTACATGGCGATAAATACTTAATAATTTACTAGTCTTTCAACAGCATGAAAATAAATTTCCACAGATCATCAGCACAATCAGAGCTTTCACAGGCAAATTACATTTTTTTGACAAACCCGATCTGCACTTCATTTAGAATGCAGGAGGGTCCCAATCTGAAGTTAAAGCGGCCCTGAGCATCAGTCTGTCCATTTATATTTTTAGCACAGAGTATGATTCTTTAACGAAATCAAGCAAAATATTATGATGTTGGCGAAAGCTATTAAACACCTTCATTTTATTAAAGAAATTTATCTCTCGATTAACCAACTTAAGTATTCCTTGGCTGTCATCATGTTTCAACCAACATCAATAGAACTAAAATTTTGCTTCTGCTTTTTATTCAAAATAGGCTAACAAAATAAGTGTGTTTCCCATCAGCTGATAGTCCCTATTTTTCGTTGCCAACCCTAGCACTTTCTCTCCAAATCCCGAAATTGATTTGTGCATCTAGTTTAGCCCAGCACTTGATGCGCTTCGTACATTATATATGCTAATCATTATCATATTTATAATGTTTAAAAAAATAAGATCCCTACATACCTGCCAGTACCTTAATTTCAAAACCAGTGCAATAGGAAACTCAGGGGGGGGGGGGCTTAGTATGGTGGTAATAGATACATTGCTGCTTATCAATTCATTTTGTGTAAATTTAGCAAGAATTTATATAATTAAGTAGGTTATTAACTTGCTGTTAGTGGGGGTTTTTTTTGTTTTTGTTTTTTGTATTATCTGTTGTTGATGTCTGGTCATAATTAATTCAGCTTTTGTCTGAATGTACATATGAAATTTAATTAGATTGGTTGAATCGGACTATGCTGCAATATCATAGTGAACACATGCAGTTTTTCACCATCTTATATATATATATATGAACAGACTCTTCTCCTTAAATAGAAATTAATAACATTTCAAGCCCAAAAATTTGCACTGTTCTAATTACCAAGTGGTAGGAGTGTGTGGAATGTCAGCTAAGGAATATTTCATTTAAAGACAAATATTACAAATTGATCATGAAATGAATCATTTTCAGATTATATGCGATAGCCCATGGCCAAACATCACTGCTATATGCGATTATTACGGACAAAATTCTGATCAATAAGCCAGTATGATCGCCATGTCAGCCAATCTTGAAATCTTGATATTCATAATCCTACTTAACCGATGTTCATTTTCGCATGATGTTTTTACTAAACGACTTCTTATAATATATCCTTGGTCCTAATGAAAATATTGCTAATCACATCAATATGGTCAATATCACAACCATCTTGAAATTCTGTTATCCTTATTGGTCCTTCAACACAGGGTTTTTACTAAAAGACTTCTTATGGTCATAAAGAAAATAATGGTCCTGATCTGACATCCAATATTTCTGCCATGAGAGAAGTCTAACAAACAAGCAGCAAGTCAATATGAACACAGAATGTAATTGGCATAGTTTTTCTTCTAAAGACTTTTCATGATATCCGGTTTGTAGCACATGAAAATTGTGATGATCTGATATCCACTATGGCCACCACAGAATTTTCCTTTAAAATATTTATTTTAGCTGCATCTCTGAAGCCACTGGATATATTGGGTTTGGAAGAAGGAAATAGAGTGGGCATTTCTAATCTCAACTGGAATACTGTTCCAGAAAAAAAGTTCCAGAGTATTGGAAACTTTTTTAAAAAATAATTCCTTATTTGGTTTGGGAATTTTATACTGTTTGATAGACATGTATCACAGGTGGGGAGTATTGCCAGGTAGCCTATACTGGAATAGTGATTGTCAATTTTCAGGATCACTATTATTGGATATCCCGTACATTAATTTGGTTTTTCTCAAACGGATTTGGTCTTTAATAGGTAGTATTTTTAACTTGTAATCTAAATTTTCCTTGCTTTGTTTCTGGATTGATATTAGCCCAAATGCTTATTTTTGAAAATGTGCCAGCTTTGCTATGTTTTTATTATTTGAATTACCCCATACTGTATTACAGTAGTCAAAAGAGGGTTGTACGTAACTGTTATAAAATAGTTTTCTGTGCCTTTCACGGAGAAAATGTCTTATCCTACTGAGAAGCCTTAAACATGAATTGACTTTTTTACTGATATGTTTGATATGTTCAGTCCATGATAGGTTATTATCTACCAAAACACCAAGTAGTCTATCATGACAGACCATTTGCAATTTTTTATCCTTCCATGTCAGATATAGTTCATCACTATCAAGATTTGTCCTTTTCGCTGTGTTGAGATAAGTAATATTTTAGTTTTACCAGTATTTACCACCATGCCATTGCATGGGCACCAGTTGTCCAGATTGTTTAGGGCATTCTGTAAAGAACTTTCGAGTTCATGCTTTGTGTTTTGGATGTCTGACAATGTTGTGTCATCTGCACAGAGATTTGTAGATGATATTGAGTCCCTTAGTAAAAGTGGTAGGTCAGTAATAAATAAAATAAATAGTAATGGACCTAGAATCGAGCCTTGTGGTACTCCATATCTAATTGTTCCAGGTGGAGACAGAACATTATTTATGTAAACATGTTGCGTTCTCTCACTTAAGTATGAAGTAAACCATCTAACTGCGCTTTCATCACATTGGTAGATTTTCAGTTTCTTCAAACGCATTTCATGATCCACCATGTCAAAAGCTTTCCTGAAATCTACAAATACAGATCTTATTATTCTACCTTGTTCAAGTGCTTGAAGCCTTTCATCAGTTAGGGAGATCGAGGCAGTCTCACATGAATGTTTCTGTCTAAAACCTTATTGATTAGGGTGTAACAGCAGGTGTTTGGTTAAATATGACACGAATGAGTCATGGACGCGTTTTTCAATCAGTTTTGACAAGTTTGGTAGTATTGAGATTGGCTGGTAGTTATCAGCATCATCCTTGCAGAACCAGATTTGTGAATAGGAGTTACTTTTGCAATTTTCCATATTTTGGGGACAGATGAGTTTGCAATACTTAAATTGATTATGAATGTTATGCTATCAAAAATAGCAGAGGCAGAAGATTTAATGAGTCA
Source organism: Megalonaias nervosa (assembly GCA_016617855.1). Taxonomy (NCBI): domain Eukaryota; kingdom Metazoa; phylum Mollusca; class Bivalvia; order Unionida; family Unionidae; genus Megalonaias; species Megalonaias nervosa. The sequence goes on from JAECUM010016721.1 coordinate 44,697, forward strand.
ATGTTTTCATGGACCAATCTGATCAAGTCCTGTAGCTTTCTTGGTATTAAGTTCACTGAGAAATTTTTTAACAAAGTGTTTTGATACTGGTGGGATAGAGAAACATACCTCCTTAGAGATTTTGCTTCTGCAGAACTTTTTCAGTTCATTAAAGTTGTTTTCTGTCACAGGTTCTTTTAACTTTGTGGTAATGTTGGTGAAAAAATCATTGAAAACATCTGCAGTGTCAGTTTCATCAGTGACTGTGGTGTCATTTACCAGAAGTGAGTGAATTTTATTTGTGTGATCTTTGTGTGTTCCTCCAGTGAGTTCATTGAAGACTTTCCAAATGAGTATGTGTTGCTCTTTTGTTTCGAGCAATGATTGATAATAAGTGTTTTTAGTTTTTTTAATCATACTTGTTATTTTATTTCTCCATACTTCATATTGCGCATGGTTTCCCATAGCCTTGAATTGGTCTCGTGTTTTCATAGCATCTAAGATTTCAGTAGTAAGCCAATAAGGTTGGATTTCATTTTTTACTCAATGTACTTTTAGGGGTGCATGCTTGGAGACATCATCCATAAATAAGTCAGTCCACGCCCTAAGAGCTTCATCTAAGTCATCCAAATTTTGGATCATATTCCATGGAACTTTATATAGGTCATTGAGAAATTGTTCTTCATTAACATTTTTGAACTATCTGTAAGTGATAGTTTTGTGTGTATTTTTCTTATTTCTCTTGCATTTAACATTTCTTGTCAAAAAAGTAGGATAGTGGTCACTAAGACCAAAATTTGGTACATTAACACAAGCCACATTGTCTGGTAGGTTGGTATAAATGTGACCAATAAGAGTGCTTGATTTTTCTATTACCCTTGTGGGCTCATTTACCAGTTGGACTAGGCCTAACGATTCAATAAATTTCATCCAGTTGTTCCATGTTTGAGTATTGAGTAGGTCCTTATTTACATTACCAAGTATATATGTTTCTTTCTCCTGTACAAGAACATTTTCCATTTGTTTCAAAAAGTTGTCATTCCGAATTGCTTTGGAGGAAGGTGGCCTATAAATGAAACCAACTAGGAATGATTTTACGTTATTTTGAAAAATTTCCACCCAGATACTCTCAATTTCATCTCACTCCAAGTCAAGTCGCCTTTCTGCATTTACATCTTCCCTAATGTATACGACAAGCCCTCCCCATGCTGTGTCTCAGTCCCTGCGTAATGGTTTATTGTAGCTTTGAGAGTGAAATAGATTATCATTGTTGTTAACATTTAATTTTGTTTCAGTGAGTCCTAAAACATGTTTATTATTTTCCTTCGAAGACAGCATTAACTTGATCTGGTCTATTTTTCCCACTATACTTTGTATATTTAAGTGACCTATGTTAAAACCTTTTGTATTTAATTTCATATCAATTATATGTATGTCATAATGCAATGAGGTTCTCATTGAGGTTGTTCCCATACTACTTTTATCATTCTAACATCCTATTTCCATATTTAAATGTTCATATATATTAGCTCCTTCAAAGTCACATGCAGACCCTGAAAATCCATTAATTTTTGCATTTAGAATATTGTCCATTGAATAGTTAGAGTCAAGAGTCTCTCTAGGTACTTTAGATTTGTTATAAATGAAGCACGGACATGTTTCTCTTTGCCAGCTTCGTAATATGTATAATACATATGCACATATTGACTGGCTCCACAATTTTTCTATGTTGTGTACATGCATATCTTCAGGCATTTAACCTTTGATTATTACTGTTTTTAATTGAACTCATTTTACAAAGTAATGATAGCATTAGTTATAAAAATGTAGATGCACAATTTCAGTTCGTTACATAAAAGATGGTATGGTTTGGCTGTTGAGTATTTGTGACCATCTTTGAACTTAAAGGCCAGCAAGGAACCAGCCAGTAACGTGGAGAGGGTGCTTCGAATAGGATATTTTGTTTTCTTTTAACTGAAGATAAATTTGTTTTTAAAATATTTAAATTTGTTTGTAAACTAATAGATACATGTATTATGTTGTTGTTTTTTTAATCTCTACTGGCCATATACCAGAAGAGATATTGGATGGTCTGTTGACCGTCTTCAGTAGGCTGTCGTTTGTGTGTGTTAACATAAGATTGTTGTCGCTGCTTCTCCTAAACTACTTATAGGATTGACATAAAACTTTACAAACACATTCATCCCAGGGTTAAAAAAATGGTGCTGCTCAGATATCCAATATGGCGACCACAGTGGCCATCTTAAAAATATTGTTATCACTATTCCTAAATGGATGGTCATATCACTGTTCTGTTTTTGCTAAAAGACTTCATATGGCGTCTAGCTGGTCCTTAATGAAAAAGGTACCACCAATATGGCTGCCACCGACCATCTTGAAATTCTTGTTACTGTTACTTCTCCTGAATGAATGGTCATATGAACATGTGGTTTTCACTAAAACATTATGTTGCTGGCAAGTTGGTTCTTGATAAAATGGTGCCAGTCTGACTCCCAGTATGGCCCAAATGATAGCCATCATGGAAATCTTGTTATTGCTACTTCTTCTGATTGGATGTCCATTATCAACACGGGGTTTTCACAAAGAGACTATGTATAATGTTTATTTGGTCCTAACTAAAATGGTGCTGATCTGATATCCAATATGGCCACTATATTAGACATCTTGAAAGTCTTGTCATCGCTACCTCTGAATGGATGGTCATATCAGAATGGAGCTTTCACTAAGAAACCTCTTGGGCTTAAATGACAGTGATGCTGATAATATTTTCAAAATATTGTTATTTCCATTCATCCGTTATGGGTGATTGTGTCAACATGGGGTATTCACCAAAAGACTTCTTAGGATGTCTAGCTGATTCTATATAAAAATGGTTCCAATCTGACATCCAATATGGCCACCACAGCAGCCATCTTAAAAATTTTGCTATCTCATCTCTACTTAAACAGAAAGTAATATTGAAATGGGGTTTTCACCATATGCCTTTGTAATATGTCCAGATGGTCTTAAATGAAAACTGTTCTAATCTGATGACCAAAGTGTCCATTACAACAGGGATTATCATTGGAAAAGTACAGTAAATTTATCTGCTTGATATATTTAACAGTTGAAAGTGTTCTGTGTTCTCATTGGGCCCAAAATTACG
>JAECUM010016722.1:0-25000 GCA_016617855.1 Megalonaias nervosa
TTTCAGAATGCTGGCTGATTCGGACCGTGGCTGATTCGGGCCATAGCTGATTCGGCCCAACTGACGGGCTTATTCGGCCCAAATTACGGGCTGATTAGGGCCAGATGACGGGCTGATTCGGACCATGTGGGCTGATTCGGACCATGTGAACTATTATAAGAAAAACCATGTAACACACACATTATTTAGTTTAGTAGTTATTACTGTTTCTGCAGACATACCAAGAGAATATAAAAAGTTGATGTTCATACTCAGACTCATACCAGTATACGTAGACGAAAATAAATCATCTGCATTAATTTTTTCTGTGTTAGTAATTTGCTGAACATTAAATGATAGATTATGAATTCAGAAAAACATTGACAGACGTTGCTTAAAACAAATATTATTAAAATATAATTCGTCTAACAAGGTCTACAAAATTAGAAGAATATAAACGTATGATACTGACGTGTGATATTGTATCGGACTAAATCAAAAATTGTACAGCACCTCGCTTTCTCCTTTAGGATATAAGTTTTATGTAGTACGTACTATTAGTATATGGCAAAATAGACAGTATAAATAAATTCTACATAAACCTAACAAAGGCATAAACCTACCCAGGCCTGTATGTGTGGACAAAAATAATGTAAGCTCAGATCAATAAGCATGAATAAATGTTGCTGCATGGACCATGTTTTTGCGATTTTGTCCTCAACAATTTGCATACAATTTAATGACCGATTCCTTAAATGCATACTTGAAATGCTCAACGTACCTGGGAAATAATGAGACATATCGTGTCTTAAACAAATGTAAGTGTCACATTTTAATCTCAGACGAAACTTATTGATATTTCACATAGTCCGAATCAACGAAAAATCTGGTCCGAATCAGACAGAAATCTGGTCCGAATCATCGCGTAATCTAGACCGAATAAGCCTGGGCCGAATCAGCCATGGTCCGAATCAGCCTGTTTCAGCCAATTTTATGATGAAACTTATGCACAATATTACGTTTCAAGGCCAAATTGAATTTCTTTCATCACAAAAAGCACATTGGTCTCAAAAGATACATACATACATATCTACATTAGAATTCCATATTAACTAGGGACCCGGGTGCCCGAGTGATCTAAGCCGCTCACCTTTAGAGATCACAGAATCTCACCTCTGTCTGGAGAATTTAACTTGTACAGATCACATATATATCACCTCTGTCGGGACATTTTAACTTGTACAGATAACAGATAGCTAACCTCTGTCTGGATAGTTTAACTTGTACAGATCAAGACATCTCACCTCTGTCTGGACAGTTTAGCTTGTACAGATCACAGATATCTCACCTCTGTCTGAACAGTTAAGCTTGTACAGATCACAGACATCTCACTCAATCTGAACAGTATAACTTATTACCTGAGCAACAAATAAGAGTCTGGCAATATGAATGCTTTCCTATGTGTCATTGGTACATTTATACTATAAGTATTGATTTCAAGTTCTGCTTGGTAATAATTTTATACTGTTTGTATTGACTTCAAGTTTTGTGTAAATGGTATGTTTTTTACAGTTTGTATTGGATTCAAGTTTTATGTAAGTGGTATGTTTTTTACAGTCTGTATTGGATTCAATTTTTGTGTTAGTGATATGTTTTTTACAGTTTGTATTGGATTCAATTTTTGTGTTAGTGATATGTTTTTTACAGTTTGTATTGGATTCAATTTTTGTGTTAGTGATATGTTTTTTACAGTTGTATTGGATTCAATTTTTGTGTTAGTGATATGTTTTTTACAGCTTGTATTGGATTCAATTTTTGTGTTAGTGATATGTTTTTTACAGCTTGTATTGGATTCAATTTTTGTGTTAGTGATATGTTTTTTACAGTTTGTATTGGATTCAATTTTTGTGTTAGTGATATGTTTTTTACAGTTTGTATTGGATTCAATTTTTGTGTTAGTGATATGTTTTTTACAGATTGTATTGGATTCAATTTCTGTGTTAGTGATATGTTTTTTTACAGTTTGTATTGAATTCAAGTTTTGTGTTAGTGATATGTCTTGTACAGTTTGTACTGAATTCATGTTTTGTGTTAACGATATATTTATACAGTTTGTATTGAATTCATGTTTTGTGTTTGGTAATATATTTATTACAGTTTGTATTGAGTTCAAGTTTTCTGTTTGGTGATACACTTACACCGTTTGTACTGAATTAAAGTTCTGTGTTTGGTGATATATTTATACAGTTTGTATTGAATTGAAGTTTTGTGTTTGGTGATATATTTATACAATTTGTATTGAATTCAAGTTTAGTGTTTGGTTATATTTTTACACAATTTGTATTGAATTCATCTTTTGTGTTTGGTGATATATTTACACAATTTGTATTGAATTAAAGTTCTTTATTTAGTGATTTATTTATACAGTTTGTATTGAATTCAAGTTTTGTGTCAGGTGATATATTTAATTCTCTTCAATCTCTTTCAATTAGTTCATTACGTCACACATGATGAGATATTTAAGTTGTTTTAAACAAAGGGGTTTTGAAAAAAAATAATTTATTTCGGTTTGACTTTCTGTGGCCATTAACATACATATAAAATAGCTCCTGCTATTTCAATCATTCAAAATTAGAACATTTATGGTCAGATTAGTGAAGCCAAAGCTTTTCATGTGAAATTTAAATGTTAATAGCATAAAAATTATGTATTTAATTTCTGACATATTCTTTATTGCTGAGATTTTCTTTTATTTTAATCTGCGTTTTTAACTCAGAAGCTATCTATTGAAACGATATGAATTCTCCCTTAACGATCAAGGTATGAGGATAAGTCAATAATTGCAGCATCTTTCTGGAGTTTTGATTCCAGATAAAGAAATAAAATATGGATTAAAAGCGGAAACGGTTCCAATTTTTGGGTTATTTTCTAGCTTTATTATTTTGGTAAATGCCATTTGTATGATGTAAATCGCGTGATGCTTGATTTTGTGATATAATGTGCAGAATTAATGGTACTCAAATTATACTGATACACTATAATAAACTTAGTACTCTCTTTATATATGCGTTGAAATGAGAACATCCAGAGCAAGAGTTACTGAACCATACGTACATATATGTCATGATATTATTACGACTCAAGGTCTTCAAATATGTAACAGAAAGAAGTGAAATCAACAAGCAATTTATTTTTCTACAATACAAAGTGAAATTCATGGAAAACTTACAGCTTTTTGTTAATTAAATCCCAAATAATCCTAATTGTCCTATCACAAGCCCAAAAATTTTGAATGTTCCGAATGAATTCCAGTAGTCTTGAATGTCCCGATGTGCTGCTGAAACACAATGATTTAATCCAGAATGTCTTTGAATGAGTTCACAAAAATCCAAATAATGCGTATAAACCCAAAGTTAATGCATGAGAAGTTTAGAAATTCCAAGGAATATTTTAAATAAATCATTTTTCTCGAATTATCTTACACAGACTGATTTAAAAATGGAATTAATTATTTGTTTAACAAATCTCTATTTATGCACATTTTCACTTGGCCTATAACGTAATAGAATGTGAAGGTTTCCGATCGAAAAACCTAGCCTAAATGTAAAGAAGACTGACCTTGAACACCCCTACGTAAACGTGTTGTTTGCAATTTACAATCATGGACCAAAGTTAGCTATGTAAGCGTGTTATTTACAATTTACAACCATGAATAAAAGTTATGCACACAACATAAATGAAATATGCATAATATTATAACAACCTTAACCATACGAACAAAGACGACGCGATATAACAATCTGAACTATAAGTACAAACATGTCACGATATAACAATCTGAACCATACATACAAACAAGTCACGATATAACAATCTGCCCTATACATGCAAACATGTCACCATCAACAATCTGAACCATACGTACAGACATGTCACGATAAACAATCTGAAACCATATGTACAAAGATGTTAAGACATGGTAAAATATCGTTGTTTTAAATGCATTGTCTTGAGAATGAAATGTATGTTTACTGATTATTCACTTTTCACACAACTGATGTAATCAGTTGAATCGTTTGATTTTTTTAATATTTCTCTCTACACACATACTTGTCTACCACGCAAACAATCATAACACTTCATTTAGGTAAGCTAAATCAGTAAAAGAATGTCTGCGATGTAAATGGCCATAACATCTTTCTTTACGAAGTACAGTATTCAGTACATGTATGTCTGTCATGCAAATGGCTATAACACTTCCTTTACGTAGTACAGTATTCAGTACATGTATGTCTGTCATGCAAATGGCCATTACATTTGCTTTACGTAGTACAGTACTCTGTACATGTATGTCTGTCATGCAAATGGCCATAACATTTGCTTTACGTAGTACAGTACTCTGTACATGTATGTCTGTCATGCAAATGGCCATAACATTTGCTTTACTTAGCACAGTACTCAATACATGTATGTCTGTCATGCAAATGGCCATAACACTTCCTTTACGTAGTACAGTACTGAGTACATGTATGTCATGCAAATGGCCATAACATTTGCTTTACGTAGTACAGTACTCAGTACATGTATGTTTGTCATGCAAATAGCCATAACACTTCCTTTACGTAGTACAGTACTCAGTACATGTATGTCTGTCATGTAAATGGCCATAACACTTCCTTTACGTAATACAGTACTCAGTACATATATGTCTGTCATGCAAATGGCCATTACATTTGGTTTACGTAGTACAGTACTCAGTACATGTATGTCTGTCATGTAAATGGCCATAACACTTCCTTTACGTAGTACAGTACTCAGTACATGTATGTCTGTCATATAAATGGCCGCAACACTTCTTTAGGTATGCTAACTCGGTACATATATGTGAAGAAATTATACTGTTAATAGGAAAAGTTTGACTATTTTGGCAAGACGAAATCAGGCACATCTGTTCTTTGCCTGTATCCTACCGATTATTAATCATTGGACCAAAGGAGACATTAATCGATCGTATTTCATTAGACCGATCCATCCAAAATTGTATGAATTTAAATAATTAACTGAAAAAGTGTTAATTTAACAATTCCATCGCCACCCGCTTCTGTTCACTTGCTTTAAAAACACCTGATAGTTGATGTAAACAATCCATGTGTCCAGTACAGAGTCCATATACAAATCCATATGTCTAGTACAGAGTCCATATACGAATCCATAGGTCCAGGACAGAATCCGTGGACAAATCCATATGTCGAAAACAGAGTTCATGTACAAAATCCGTATGTCCAGGACAGAGCTCATATACAAATCCGTATGTCCAGGACAGAGTCCATGTACAAATCCATAGTTCCAGGACAGAGTCCATGTACAAATCCATATGTCCAATACAGAGTCCATGTACAAATCCATATGTCCAATACAGAGTCCATGTACAAATCCATATGTCCAGGACAGTGTCCATGTACAAATCCTTATGTCCAGGACAGAGCCCATGTACAAATCCATATGTCCAGAACAGAGTTCCTATGCATACCCTGGTTACTTTTAAAAAAAAATGCAACTAAAACGTTAAACGGAAGAAGAAAAGAACAAGCTATTAATCGTAAGCAAGGAGGGGAAAAACCCAATGAAGTATTGAAAGACTTTTTTAAACCGAAAAGGAACGGTACTAAAATTTTAATTTAAAAAAATCAAACAAATATTCTTTATGTGCCAACTATAATTTGGATCGGAATGTTTGTGTTCTTTCCTAGATAATGTTACATACTGCACCCAATACGGTACAAGTTTACAACTTAATCAAATGACACAAAGGAAAAGAGTAAAGAAAGTAACATGCAATTTAAAACATTAATGTCATCCTTTACGACAAAAAAGTGCCTTAGAAAATATATTTTCAATTTATTATGTGCAAAATTACCCGCCGAGTGACCTTAAAGAGTCGGTCAAAGAAACAGAAAACCCTTTGACATTTCGAACTTTTCATGCACAAACAAAATCCATTAGGTATTGAACTTATTGTCAAGGTTGTTCTTGTTCCATTAGTATAATTGCAAAGTCAAGTCAGTAGTAACTGTATGTTTAGTAAGTAATTAATGTGTCTGGCACCCTACAAAGCATTCAAATCTGTGGCAAAAAAAAATGTCCAATGGCTGTACAAGCGGTACTGCCACTAAAATGTTGTTTGTGTCTCCGGCCGGTACTTAGAATTTCTTAACCAGACGTCTAAAAGATCTTTGGAAACAACAAAGTTCCACGAACTGTACTTAAATGCGATAGAAAAGAATGCTTGAATTCAGTAAGCAGCATAAGAAATAAAAACGATACAAAACTAGAAGGAGGAGGAAGAAAAGCTACTGGTAATGTTAAGACGCTAATAATGATGCGTGACGTTGTCTATCTGTCTGTCCGTGGTAGGATGCTAGACTAGAGTAACTAGATATAAATAAACTAAGGTTATCTGTACATCAAATGACGCCAACAAGCCAAACATTTTCTTTAGCGAAACGTTCCTTCTTTTATGAAGAAAATAGGATACAAATATCAGAATGTAATATTACTCATTACGACGTATCTAACTTCAACTATACACACCCTGATCTGTTGTCGGATTATACGACGGTATATCTGGATCTATTTTGCTAGCACTTGGATCCGATTTATATGCTAGTATATACCATAGGGTTTTAACCTTCAATGTACGGCCCGTTTTGTCTGTAACATTATGTGTCAACCGTACCCGTGGGTAAAGTTTAATTAAAACATGTCTGGTGTTGACAACATATCAATGAAATATTCCAACAGTCTCAGTTCTAATAAAACTCAAGATGGATTATATCAGTGGCGTCACTAGGGTTGGTGTCAACCAGTGCGGTAACTCATGGTGTCACCCCCACTGACCTCCTTCCTGCACAAAAATTCAAAATTTTTATAGACAGTCATTTTGGTGTCACCCCCTCTGATAGTGTCACCCGGTGCGGTCCACACCCCCCTAGTGACTTCACAGGATTACATTTAGAAATAAAGGTTATTGACAAACAGGATCCATCGGAACGTCAGAAAGTGGTCATCAAAACAATAACAATAAGCAACCTCATTGGAGATCAAGCAATCGTCAAACATTTATATGACAAAGAAACTCGTCTACTACAAGAAATAAACTGAAGAGAAACAATACCCAAACGTCTCCCCCCCCCGCCCCGTAAAAAAAGGAAAAGAAAAGTGCGATATTTATACTTTTGTTTTTTATAATGTGAAATGCAATAAAAGTCCGAATCATAAACTAACTCATAAGATAAGGTACAGATACGTTGTCATCAATATTTCTTACCTGAAATCCGTTGTTGCCGTCAATGAATATAATGTTGATTTCATCTTATTATCAAGCAAAATAGTGTATATTCAAAGGAGAATTAAATCTTTCTATAACAATTTTCTGTTTCAACAAATGTCTTTTTTATATTAAAAAAAAAACACTTATGAGATTCGATATAAAATTTCCAATGTATCATATTACACGTGGCATCTGTGAAAGCCCTAAACGTGACGTAGTAATGTATTAAAATTAATTAATTTAGCCAGCAGAATGTATAACGATTTCTTATAATTACAAACAAGAAATAGGAGTACACGATTTAACTGCATCAGATAAATTATTTTTCTTAAGTTACCTATCGAACATTTTTTAATTATTTAGCAAATGTAGTAAATATCCAATCTTACTGCATCACGTCAGACTCGTGTATCCACGTGTTTTCACGTATTATATGTCAGTAGCTTGAAGGCTATCTGCATTTATTATATATTTCTGAATGATATATTGAAATGTATCAGTGGGAGAAATATAATGTAGCCACAGTGACCGATACCGTTTTAATAGCCACAGTGGCGATATCACTTTTGAAACTACTTTCTTTTTCCATTTAGAAAGTATATCTGCCCTTATGTATGTTTTCAGACCTGTATTTCCATATTTAAGTTTATTTTATTTTTTCATCTTTTCTCTCTCTCTCTCTCTCTCTCTCTCTCTCTCTCTCTCTCTCTCTCTCTCACACACACACACACACACACACACACACACTTCTTCTCCCTCTCTACACATCAGAATGATAAGTCTTATTAAAATGTGTAAACCTACTCCAGTATACATTTGTTTAATCAATGAAAAGGCGCAGTCAAGAATGCCTAAAAATGAACCCCAAACAAAACAACTCGGGCTTCAAGTATTACCTTGTTTACAATTAGTCATCCATATGATTCATGCAAATACTCAGGGACTGAACTTACATGACCCGTTGCTGTTCGATATTCTGTGTCACCCAGACAGTATCTTGTATCTGTTACACCCAAAGACACATTTTTAAGAAACCTCTTTACTACCTATAGAATAAAATTGTTTAACTAGCGATTTTAACTGTCATCATAATCACAATCGTCTGAAACCTGGAAGTCTTTTGATTGAATGTACACAATAGCAATGAGATTATTTCTATGATTGGTCTCAGGTAAAATAAATTGGTTAAGAATTATTTCCTGTCGAATGGGCAATGCATGTTTTAAAATTCCGCTGATAAGAAATAGAATATAAACTTAGCAACTTAACACAACTTTCCCAAGGCACAAGTATCTGAACATTTGATTGTAAAGACGAAAACTTCATATATAAATGTATTATCCAATGTATAAAATATTGTATAACCACCTGACTGACGTGTTCGTTATGGTTCTAAACTTCAGAGAAAATAAACTTAAAAAAACTTCCATCGATATGTCATGACCAATGCATTTTATTGCAATGCATGATTCACCTATACTGGTTGTTATTCCTTTACGGGGCTAACATAGTCGTGGCATCTCCTTTAACACGAATTCGCACTGAATGATTTCAGATGCAGTTTGAAGTTTGTCATGGCAATACAGGATTTCCATTAAGCGTGTTCATGATTTGTTTTAAATTTTAAAAACCATCGCTCCTTCAAAGTAACACAGATTAAAACCTACTAGATTTATGTTTGTTGCTGAAATGCCAAACTCTTATTAACATTGTCTATTTTCTCTAAAAGTATGCATCATGCTCTCTGATAAAATATACTAGTAAATGATTTTCGTTAGAGACGAATCTTCATTGTATTGATAACATCATGTAATATTTGGGCATTGTACACGGATGTGATATAAATAAAATATGTCAATAGTATGTACGCTGTATCTTTCATGCACCATTCGTATAAATGTTTCATTAAAAGAAAACAAGACAAACCTCGTTTACTTTTATGGAAACTATACATCTAAAATTTCTATCCATTATTGATTCAGAGTTTGGATACCGTCAGACATATCAAAAGGTTTTAATTCTGACATTGTTTATAATCTTCATTATTTGATAAATTCATAATATTTAATCAGATTGTGTCATGGTGGCCCGATGACCATCAGCGAGCAGTGGCAGCGAAGATCTACTGCTAGTGACATAGAAGATCTTTTTCAATTCGTGTCGAGTAAGATTCTCCTGATGAATGATTGAGATGAACTGAGACAGAATCCCATTGATTTTCTCATTTTGATGTATGGTTGAGACGAACTGAGACAAAACTTTTATTAATTTTCTCATTTTGATGTATGATTGAGATGAATTGAGACAAAATTTCATTGATATTCTCATTTTGCTGTAACTGAGATGAAACTGAGACACAAGTTTTATTGATGTTCTTAGTTAAGTGGTTTATTGGGCGTTTCATTGTATGCACATTCAGGACGTAATGTTTGACCGTAATCGTGACCTCAATGATAATAATGGCTGTAGATTGAATAATTCATTAGAGAGTATTTATACTGCACAAAAAGATAAATATAAGCATGAATATATTTGAAGAAAGTGATTCTTTCAAGATGGATTTGAGTAACGCTAAGAGAAACTCCTAGCGACAATATTACCACCATTTATTGAGGCCTTAAAACAGGTTATGGAAAAGACTATTGAAGAATCGCTTACTCATTTTGGCTAGACATGTACACGCACATGTTCACCAGACCTTGACCCATTTATTCGATGAACTGGAACACATGGATAAGCAAATCTCTCGCTTCAATAAGTACACTGGAAAAAGCAGGTGATGACCCAGAGTAGTACTCACGAAGAAACAATATTCATGTCCATAATGTGTTGTGAAAGCTGACCCAAAATGGGAAAAATTCACTCTGACAGTCTTTCATGTGAAACATTCCAAAAGCTTGTAAAACTGACTGTAATCCTGAAACTTGGACAGATCACACCTTTGTGTGAAGGTTAAAGATGGAAAGGCACTGATAATAGTCAAATTCAGAGTATACAGGATGAGGATCAAGATTGTAGCAAATTGTAAAAGCTAAAGGGAAACAAAGACAAAATCTTTCTCATGGAGGATCTAACTAATCTAAACCTCAGACTAGTTGGAGGATCTGACTAATCTAAACCTCAAACTAGCTGGAGGATCTGACTAATCTAAACCTCAAACTAGCTGGAGGATCTGACTAATCTAAACCTCAGACTAGTTGGAGGATCTGACTAATCTAAACCTCAGACTAGTTGGAGGATCTGACTAATCTAAACCTCAAACTAGCTGGAGGATCTGACTAATCTAAACCTCAAACTAGTTGGATCCAACTGATTAAAAAATTATTCATTCGGAACATTTGATAGCAAAAGGTTTCTACAAAGAAACTTCAACTGGAGAGAGACATGAATTGTCAGCTCTCAACGTCATCCCACAAGCACTTACACCATCCCCCTCTCAGAGGACTGAAATGGATATCTATCAAATCCCTGGTAATGATTCATGAGGTGAAGACACAGTTGCCAATTTAACTCAACAATGAGAGTACTGTTGTCTACCCATTCTTACAACACACCAGCACAATCTTTTATGATCCTTACCGGGATATTTTCAAGGTCTGTACTTTGAAATGCAATGTTCTTCATAGGGAATACGCTTTAATCTTCCACCCAAACATAATGCTGTCCAAATATCTAACACTAATCAAAAGGTCAGATGAAACTCGGACAACGCTTGGACCGTCTGGGCATTTTTTTTTATAGTTATTCTCCTAAAAAGTACTCTACTTCCTCATGCTTGTCAATAGTGGCGAAGTATACCTAAGGGCAATTTTGCATGCATTTAGGCCCTTATTTGGTGTGTGTTTGGCTTAAAATAGTGTTCTAAACTGAGAGACCTTTTGCAAAAGATTGGCAGGGTCTCGTGGGAACTGTAGGCAAACTGCTGATCAAACATGAATTTAAAGACAGGATTTTTATACAAGGTGGTTGTACATGCACAGTTAATAGACCTTACATTACTGCCAAAGCAATCAAACATATAATTGACAAATCGGACGTTTTGTTCGGAGGTCTGTTCATCTTCATGGTCAAGACAACATGACATTGTGAAGCCCTCCTTTGATGCCCTAGCCCTTATTACATATTATTAAAAACAACAATTTCTTACCAACCATTGGTCTTACATTCATATATATATATACCATCTGAAATTTAAAAAAGTTTTTTTGTGTGTGTGTTCCTCTATTGAATGAGAGCGTTTCTGAGAGTATCACAACACTATATATCAGGGTTCATAACAAAACATTTCCCAAGGTCTACTCGTACATGTCCTCGCCATATTTAACGAAATACAAATATCCACTTCTCTGCTTAAGCTTTTATTAAAGCACCATAGGTACCCGCTGCAAGCTTGATACTAAAATGGGTTAAAACCATGAAAAGAGTCTGTTCTAATGTATGATCCATTATATAAACATACAATAACAAAGTTTGTAACTCAAGAAATTACAGTTCCACATATAGCTCTTGCTTTTTGTGGTATTCACGGTTTCACTAAAACGTTTCAGCAATTTAGGTGTCATAATTTTCATATTTAACGAGCTATCGCACATCTTTAAGAGCTATATATGTCTTTAAGAGCTATATATTGGAGAAGTTATGAGAAAGAGAATGTCAACTTTTTATGATTTTCATTTGGACAGACATTGTTACGCTTGCCCCAGGAAGACGCAAAATATGTAACCGGTTTCATCTTATTGTTTCAACAGACTGAAATCAAATCATTATTTACGTCTTTAAATCAGTTTGGTTTCTAACTAAATAATGTCTTGAACAAAATAAATGGCATCATACCGTGAATCATTCTGAGACCATTGTGAATAGTCTAGAAGAATATGTTTTGCGGTCTTAATAATTTCACCACAGAAGCAATTCTTTTAGTTAGGTACATGTTTCATATATCAATCATACTTTGAGCTACTACATTTTTTTCTTAGATTGACATGCATAACATACAACATCAACAACATAATAATAACATGGAGTGATTTTTTTCCCTCTCGATTCAGGTAGGCTCTGAAATTAGGCAATGAAGGATTGATTTTTACTTCTGCAGTAACAAGTTCCATATTCGAATTGTAGAGGGTAAAATATAAAATACAAACGATGGAACAATGCTATTCGATACACTGGAGGTCGTATAACATTTGCTGATTGAGTTGAATAAAATTCATGTTCTATTACCCAGTGTTCCGAGTTTTGGATAGGGAATAGGCTATGACCGTTTAGAACAGTTTTATATTCATGTATTATTTCTCAAGTCACTACAACGTAACTGTACCAATATCTAAAAGGGGGTGAGAGGGTCAATGAAAACTCTGACCGATTTCTAGAGGTTATTAATGTGCATTTTACTGGGTCTCAACAATCGTGTAATACAAGTACTCAGTTTCCAGATAGTAAACCACAAAATATGCTCTAAGATGTACTTGTCCGTTATTTGTCAGCTAAGATTTTGTAGCATTTCGGCTGATAAGCTATGTGATATATTGCTAACCCGGACACAGACAAGTGATAGATTGAAGGCTATCAGCAGAGGATTTGTTAGACCCTATCATGTAGCGCTGCTACTATTAAGTAACAAAGCCGTCGGTCTTGTTTGTGTCGGTGTTGGCCATTGTTTTTCGTTCAAATAAATTATAACATACCAGAAGAATATTCACAGGAATATCTAACGTTCTTTTTAAACTTCGATATACAATTACATTTACAGGATTAATTTGTCTTTTATTGGAAAGGTAAACCTTAACAAAAGGAGATTCGCAGTCAGTTTGTCTTTGTTGCTTGGGGAGGCTTGATGACTAAGGTTAAGAAACAGATAGACTGTGAATGGTTCCAGAATGCATGGCTTTTGATGCATTAAAAAGTTTTAAAGTATCGTTCTTTACTCAAAATGGTCGATGTGATAGATGACATATTTACCAGGAAACGGCTGGATCCAATCCACCAGACAGAAATGTTACAAAATTGTGCATGATTATTCTCTTCTTCTACGAAACAAGCTCTTTGATTACAAATGTCATTTTGAAAAGCAAAATGTTCAAGTTGATTGTATGAATATATCTGTCTTCTAAAAAGGAATCCAATAAATCTGGGCTGCTTGGGGGCGTATTGAGGAAGATGCTAATCAAGGAACTATTCTATAGTTTTATTCAAAAAGAGACTTGAGCAGCGGCTCTAATAACGATTTAAATAATACCTGCTTTTTTGTTGATATTCAAAAAGGAGACTAACGAATCGGGTCCCAGCTGGGAAAATCAATACAGCGGAGTGAAGGAAATACTAGCTTATCTAACCTAATCAGATTATTCTGAGCATCTGTTTAAGAGGTGCGTGGAAACATAATATATTGCTCTATACGTCAACACCAATGTCTAAGAAAGCAGTTATATTTTTGTTACAACTATCATAAAGGGCTATAATGGGAATAATTCTTTGAGCAAATAAATACAGCATCTTCTAATGTTACATCTCAGGATGTGCATTGTTGCAAAGAGAAACAATACTTACATTTTACGGACACATGTACAAGTTTTACCGTTTTTGAAAAGCCCTTAACAATGTTTGACATAGAGATCAATAAATCTTTATTATGTTTTCAATAATTTAAATGATACAATATCGCAGAGATTAACTTGAGCTTCTTCTATGACTCACCACGGAAATTCCCACGCATTTTGTTATATGTCTCCTCCCCACTCTCAGACTTTGACCATGGGTCGTTACCAAAAATCCGTTACATACATTATGATCTTTCTTTTTTTCAACTACGAATGCATATACAAATAGAGGTGAATAAAAACAAAAAATTCCATCGTTATTGCAATTTTTACCTTTGATACCCATCCAGAGACCCATGGGGAATATCAACAAATTATAACCCTCTTGTAGACAGTCCCCACATGAGTAGTTGAGTGCCACTGCGTAGCGTTTCCAGCCGTTTCAAGACGGTTTCTACGTCTCGTCAGCTGTATTAATCGAAATTCTTTTTTTATAATCTCATTAAGTTCAGTTTAAGTAAGATGATGCATAGTATATTATGTTGTATTAAGTATACCTTTTGATAAATGAACACGCAAAAAGATGACGTTTTTGCTGTGACAATTACGAAATGAATTCGTCTATAAAGGTTTTGTTCCTGACACTCGTTGCATCCGCATCCACAATAGCAATGACTAGATATTATTATTATTATTATTATTATTATTACTGTTGTTAGTAGTAGTAGTAGTAGTAGCAGCAGCATCAGTAGCAGTAGTAGTAGTAGTAGTGATACCAAAAGAACTCTTGCATGATCAGAGCTATAAATTTATATGATGAAAAGGAGAACATATCCATCCATATATTCATTCATTCAAACATAAATACATCTGTTCTCTACACGTCCGGCAATCCACCCATCTACCAATGCGCACGCATATGACGGAGAAGAACACAGGGAGATAAAGGGAAAAGGGAAGAGAGTAAATGAAGAAATCTAGGTCTATGTGGTCTTAGTCAAGTAATTATTTACGAATTACGAAATCACCCTATAGGCGGTGGTATTTGAAAGAATGAAGGTTGCTGGAAATAATAAGTAGGTTAACCTGTACGCAGTAGTATTATTGAATCTAAAACAAATTTGATTTTGTTGTTGCCTCCGCACAACATAATGCAGAGATCTCACCGGACTCATTTTTCATTGTTTACGCCTACAAGCGAATTTGTTTCAAAAATAAGCCACGCAAAATATCATTTTCATTGATTTAAAAAATTAGTCTTGGATTCAAGAGTGATTTCATTGTCTTACCATGAAAGTTGAATAATTTTGCAAAATTTGAGAGTTTATTCGTATGTATGTATGTATGTATGTGTGCGCCTTCGTGCGTGTGTATGTATGTGTGTGTTTGTTTTATACAAGTATGTGACAATCCCAAAAATTAGTACAGGCTTTGAAAGCGAAAACTTTATAGAGAATAATAAAAGATATTGCGATATTTATCAATGAAGTGTCACAATAGATTAAGTTTTTCGCTCTTTAATAGCCAAGATACTTGGAAAGTCCTGGGATTTTCTTTCTCCTTTGTTTTTATCACCACTTTTTTTAAATGTAATTATCACGCAGCTTTGTTTTATCACTGATCAATTTTGCTCAGCGTAGGGCTTAAATCAACAAAGGAAGTGGCCCAAGGGACTTGAGTAATCGTCATAAAGATTTAAATATAACTGATTACCAGGTAGCTTTACTCCTTAATTACCGTCAACACATACTAGAGTAACAATCTCTCTCTCTCTCTCTCTCTCTCTCTCAGCGTTGATATAGCCAACTGCCGTTCACTTATTTTATTAAAATCGCAAGCTGTGTAAAAATGACCTACAAAGATGAAATACTATATACATGTGTAGTCTATTTCTGCCAAATAAAAGCTTATTAATAATATTATCTGAATTCCTTTATAGATAAAACGGATGATCCACTTAAAGTAAATTGTTCTTCCGTGTTTCTTGAATTCTATTCTTGCGAATTTGCGATAACGAAATCAAGCATAACTGTAAAGGTTACATTGGATAGGAAACTAAATAGCACTGTGTTATTTAGTTCCTTGCCTCGGACAGGCCAAAGATTTACACTTGAAGGAATATGTACCATTAATTCCTATAATCATAATCACAATGAATTGTATGTATCCATGTATAATTTTGTACTTAAAAATTGAAAGTGCAAATGTATGTGACTTAAATATCGATGTTTGCATTTTAACAGGAAATATAAATGATAAAGCAAATCATTTAGTGAATAAATAAATAAATAAATAAATAAATAAATAAATAAATAAATAAATAAATACATTTGTAGGTGTATCATTTCAAGGAAAAAGTGTACCATATTTACTGTTAGATATCAAAACTGATGTTGTTTTTTTTTTTTGTTTTTCTGTACATATTTTTTTTTCTTTTGATAATTCAACCAGGCATTATAGAGTTTTGGATTTTTATGATAATTCAATCAGATTTGATACAGACTTTTGGATTTTTATGATAATCCAGTCAGGCATGATACAAAGTTTTGGATTCTTGTGATAATCTAATCAGGCATGATACAGAGTTATGGACTCTTATGATAATCCAGTCAGGCATGATACAAAGTTTTGCATTCTTATGATAATCTAATCAGGCATGATACAGAGTTTTGGATTCTTATGATAATCCAGTCAGGCATGATACAAAGTTTTGGATTCTTATGATAATCCAGTCAGGCATGATACAAAGTTTTGGATTCTTATGATAATCCAATCAGGCATGATACAGAGTTTTGGATTCTTATGATAATCCAATCAGGCATGATAGAGAGTTTTGGATTCTTATGATAATCCAGTCAGGCATGATACAAAGTTTTGGATTCTTGTGATAATCTAATCAGGCATGATACAGAGTTATGGACTCTTATGATAATCCAGTCATGCATGATACAGAGTTTTGGATTCTTATGATAATCCAATCAGGCATGATACAAAGTTTTGGATTCTTGTGATAATCCAGTCAGGCATGATACAAAGTTTTTGGATTCTTATGATAATCCAATCAGGCATGATAGAGAGTTTTGGATTCTTATGATAATCCAGTCAGGCATGTTACAGAGTTGCTGCCGAGTGCCCAGGAAGGGAAAGGGGCACTCATCATTGATGGGATGGATGTTTTGACAGTCAGGACTAGGGTTCTAGTTCTGTCTCAAACGGATTTTCTCACATTTGGGACTAAGGTACTAGTTCTGTCTCAAACGGATGTTCTCACAGTTGGGACTAAGATTCTAGTTCTGACTCAAACGAGGTTAAGTTTGTTTTCTTAAACCATATTTCTGAAGAAAGATTAATAGAAGTTGCATTTTCACACGGTAAAATGAAACTGGAGATGAAATGGAGACGATAAAAGGAGATAATATGCTCATTGTGGCAAATCGTTAATTTCCCCTCTTAATATTTCTTGCTTCACTTGCTGATTTTATGAACACCTTATAGATCTTAGTTCTTTTTTTAAAGTTTTTTTTTTTTTTTTTTTTAAATTTCATTATATGCTACTGATAATGCAACATATTGAACTTGACCTTGCCCAAAATCAAATTCATTTTGTACCTGACCTGAATCATTATTTTTTTATTAATTCTGTAAACAACTACTACATGGCTAAATAGTTTTTCTATAAATAGGGTTCAACTATTATGATTATTATTCTTGCCTGAATCAAGGACATCGTGTTTACAACATTTTATATTCTAATTGTAACTAATTTTGTAAACATTAGAAACCTTCTAGAAGGTTATTTTCCATTAGGTAAAGGTTTTTAATAGAAAATATTAATTGTGACCCGAGATCACGTAAATAACAATATAATCTAATCTAGAAGTTATTTATTCATGCTTTAAGATCTGAGCAGAATCAATTGCATTATTGTTTTGTACGGTAGTTTGTTTAGGTTGGAATTTTATTATTTCAATTATTTGTTCACTGGATATATAAAGTGCTCATAAAAAATAACATTCTTGGAAATAGAGACTTGAATTTATAGTGGAATTCAAAAAGGATATATTCTTGGATTGTATAACTGTGTTCCAACAAAAGACTGTTGACGCATCATCACTACACAGGGCACCACAGGGACATCAACATTTCCAACGTTGGATTTAATTTGGATTTCCACTAAAATTTATTCAGAACTTTGATCATTAGGACTTGTTTTTGTAAATCTAGGATTACTTGGGATGTAATATGCAATACCGTAAGTTCTTTTTTTTTAAATTTTCACTTTGTATTGTAGGGAAATAAATTATTTCTTGAATGTTACAAAACATGCTTCTCACTCTTTTCTATTACTTATTTTAAGACCATGGCGTCGGCGAAGTATATCCCCGAAAATGATGGATCTTAGTTTAATATAGACATTCGTGCCTAACAAACATTGTCTTGCCCACGCTGTAATGACCTCTCCTCTGAATACTGTTACATGACTAGGCTCGTACAAAGTAACAAAGAAAAGAGTGAAGCCAACAAGCTTTGTAAGTTTAACAAAATAATTTATTTCCTTAGAAAACAAGGTAAAAATATGAAAAAGGACTTACGGTTTCTGAATATAATCCAAAATTAATTCTAGAATTTAAAAATATAAGTCCTACCACTAAAAAGTTCTAACTGAATCCAAGTTCGAATCTCGATGAAGTTCCAAAATGGAAGGCGATGACGTCCTCTATAACCTGTTTTGGGCTGATGTGTCAACAGTTCCTTGTTGAGTCACCAAGAATATAATTCCGACTTTAGAATTCCGAATAATGTCTTTGTCCAAGAATTTCGATGAAGAAGAGTATTTTCCAGGGTGAATAAATTATTTTAAATAAAAAACTCAATTCAGATGGCAACAACAGGAATACCTTTCAGCCTCAAAGTGTTGTTTACATCAGAAACACTGAAATCTCAGTATTAACCCAACTATGAACGCAATTTCAGACCCGCGTGATGGGTTACGTGGTCACTAACATCGAACAGCGCAGTAAAAAAAAATATGTCAATTAGCACGTATGCTAATATAGCCTTAGCTAAGAATCTGATTCCCACACTGGAAATGAATTTAAAAATAAAACTTTGTTTATTCAGACTAACATGTAGGCCAAACATGACCTTTATTACGACCAATGATTTTCACTCTGTGTTTACCAAACTTTGAACCAAGGCCAGCTAAAGATACAATGAATGAATACTTTTGCGTTCTAATCAGGCTAAAAGAACTGAACTGAATTTGCTGGGAAAAATGTGAAATCCAGTAAAAAAAATAAATTATCATTACAATAAAATGTAATGAAACAAAAATAAAAAAAAAGAAATTTAAAACTAACACACAAATAATTTAATTAGATATACGTAACACTTCCCGCATAAAGAAAAATAAAGATTTATGTAATAAAGCTTTCATTTTACCATTTGTTAATTATACATGAGGTAAAAAAAAATTACATAAGAAGAACTCTTATGAATTATACAAAGTGTACATGAAATAATATTTCTATACACGGGAAAGTGCATCTGCAATTAAATTGTCTTTTCCCTTAATGTGCCTGATGTCAAGATTATATTCTTGTAACAACAAACTCCACCTATATAATCTTTGATTTTTAATTTTCATCTTGTCGATGAAAGTAACGGGTTGTGATCACTAAACACAACAACCTGAGAAGGGACTGAACTAATGTAAACTTCAAAATGTCGTAATGCCAAAATTAAAGCCAAACATTCCTTCTCGATTGTTGAGTAGTTTCTTTGGTACTTATTTAATTTCTTAGAGAAATAGCAAACTGGATGATCAACACCATTTCTATCTTCTTGAATCAATACTGCTCCAACCCCAACATCACTTGCGTCAACAGATAGTTTGAAAGATTGACTGAAATTTGGAGCTGTAAGAACCGGCGCACTTTTAAGTATGGCTTTTAACTTATCAAAAGCCTCCTGACATTTTTCAGTCCAAAGAAACTTGTTTTTCTTGCTCAACACATTTGTCAGGGGTTCAGCAATATTAGAAAAATTGGAACAATATTTCCGATAGTATCCAGTCATACCCAAAAATCGCATCAGTTGCTTTTTACTGACAGGCACAGGGAAATCAGAAATATCCTTGACCTTAGCATCTATAGGTTTAACTTGTCCATGTTCCACTATATGTCCTAGAAATGTCACACTAGCACGGCAGAACGCACTTTTAGATAAATTGATTGTCAAACTTGCATCAGTGAGTCTGTCAAAGAATTTCCGAATTGTTGCTAGATGTTCTTTCCAGGTGTCGTTGTAGATGATGACATCATCGATGAAAGCATCACAATTATCTAGACCAGAGGTAATCATATTCATCAAACGTTGAAAGGTACTTAGGGAACCCTTCATATTGATGAAGTCCATCTGGAGTCATGAATGCCGAAATTTCCTTTGCTCTTTCCATTAGTGGAATTTGCCAAAATTCTTTGAGAGGGTCAAATTTGGTGACATACTTGGCATTTCCAGTTTATCAATACAGTCATCGATTCTTGGTAATGGAAATGAATCTGTCTTAGTCACATTGTTCACCTTCCTATAATCAGTGCACATACGGAAAGTTTTTTACCTGGTTTTGGAACAAGTATACATGGTGAACTCCAGTCACTTTTACTGGGCTCTATGAAATCATTCTCCAGCAAATACTGAATTTCCTTTTTCGAGTATTCCTGTTTGAGAGGGATCATCCTGTATGAGTGTTGCTTCACAGGTTTGGAATTCAAAATTTCTACGTCATGAAAAATTTTGTTTTTGCCCGTAGGAACATTTGGAAATAAGTGCTCATATTCAAATAATAGCTGTTTAAGTTCATTCCTTTCCTGTTGTTGCAAATGTAAATGTTTCTGGTCCAGGTTTTTATAATTTCCGAATTCCGAAGATTTGTCGCTCGAAAACCAACAGTGTCCGATTGAATTCCTTCACTTAAATCCTCAGTGAGTGGGACAGGTACAGCTAAATTAATAGCATGATTTACCTGGTTATCTCTTTCAATATACTAGTACTCCATTAATTTATTTAGATCAGAGTACTATTATTATAATTTAACACGTTCATTTTCTTCTTTACTTTGTAAGGGCCGTAAAATCTAATTTGAAGAAAATTTTGAAGAATGAGCAAGAGAGAATGAACTCTATTACAAGACTCAAAACTTCTCTCCATTAAAGGTCTGTGAAACCGTAATTTCACTTTTGACTTGAATTGCTGGATGCCATATTCAAGCATAACTAGCTGGAAAATTCCAGACATAACATTTGACCCTTGATCCGATTGGACAAATTTAGGAAGGTCAAATTGAGTAAAAAAGAAAACTTTGTCAAAGCTATTACTATAGTTTTGGATTTAATATTCCTCAGAGGAATTGTCTCTGGGAATCTTATTGACGCATACATAATTGTCAACAAATATTGGTTGCCTGACTTGGTCTTAGGTAAGGAACCAACACAATCTACCATAATTCTGCTAAATGGTTCGTCAAATGCAGGAATAGGTTGCAGATGAGCCTTAGGTATCTTCTGATTGGGTTTTCCTACCATTTGACAAGTATGACAAGATCTACAAAATTTACAAACATCACTTTTGATTTTTGGCCAATAAAAGTGAGTCAAGATCTTGTTATAAGTTTTATTTATCCCTAAATGACCAGCCAGAGAAGTTTCATGGGCCAAACTAAGTATTTCCTGTCTGTAAGATTTTGGAACTACAATCTGATAGTTCACTGACCACTCGTCACCAGCAGGTACATCTGGAGGTCTCCATTTTCTCATAAGAATTCCATTTTCAATGCAATAACAGACAGGTACTTCAGTGGCTTCAGTTTCACTAATGGCCCTTTGAAACAAACAAGAGATCTCAGGATCTTTTTCCTGTTCGACAACAAGTGATTGTCGTTTGTCACTCTGATTAGAAAAAGAGAATGAGCAGTTAAAAGAGGATCAATACCTTTTGACTGATCCAAACAAGGAGTGAAAGTGACCTCATCAAAAGCCTGACGAATACATTTGTCAGCTAAAGGAATATTTTCCTTATCGAAATCATTCTGAAGGGCTTTCTTTGCCATAGTTCTAGTAACTGAGTAACTGCACAAGCTGGGTATAAATCAGGGAATTCTTTTTCAATAGGATCAACTTTCTGATCCAAAGAAGGCTTGTCAGTTACAAGTAGATTAACCACAACCTTGTCTCCAGCTAGGTCGTTGCCTAGTAATAAATGAATGACCTCAACGGGTAAAGAAATCACTACTCCGACTGTCACAGGTCCTGAAACTAAGTCTGATGGCAAATTTACAGAATGGAGAGGAACATTAACAAAGCCGCACTCTACTTTCTGAATGAGAACACTGTCATTAAAAGAAGACTTCTCAGAAAAAGGCAAAGTACCTGATAATAAAAGAATCTGAGAAGCTCCTGTATCCCTTAAAATTTTAATAGGGATAGGATGGGCCAAATCACTCAAGAGTGATATAGAACCCTTCGACATGAATGGTTCATAATTCTCCATAATAAAATCAGACTGGGATTTGTTAGACCCAACAAATGTATTGCTTTCAATACATGACTGTGACTTTGACCTCTTAGAAATAAGAGCATATGGGATAAGTCTATCTTGATTCTGATGCTTATATTTCAATATGAAGCAATCAGAAATGACGTGTCCTTTTTTCTTTGAATAGGTACACGTAGGAAGAGACAAGGATTTTGAATCAAGCTTATCAGAAACTTGATTTTTAAAAGTTGTGCCAGTCTGAATTTTAGAAGGAGTCGTATTAGGCTGTAATACCTTTTTACCAGTAGACTGCTAAGTGA
This sequence comes from Megalonaias nervosa, assembly GCA_016617855.1. Lineage (NCBI taxonomy): Eukaryota > Metazoa > Mollusca > Bivalvia > Unionida > Unionidae > Megalonaias > Megalonaias nervosa. The sequence goes on from JAECUM010016722.1 coordinate 22,701, forward strand.
AAGACTAGCCTACAACAGAAACTTTATGAGTTAAGGAATACTCATCAGCGGCACGAGCAGCATTTTCCTAGGTTTCAATCTTATGCTCATAAAGATACATACCAATGTCACTATGGACACAGTTCCTAAACTCTTCAACTAACATGAGTTGTATGAGACTTTCGTAATCTTTGTTGACCTTTCTAGAAGAGCACCACCTAACATATTGTTGTGCTTTTTCTCTTGCAAATGCGACATCGATCTTGTCAGTTGATTTTCTAGAATTGCTGAATTTTTGCCGATAAACCTCAGGAACTAACTCATAACCATTCAAAATACATTCTTTAACCAAATCATAGTCAGGACTCTGCTCTAGTGACAGTGAAAAATAAATATCACTAGCTCTACCAGTAAGTACAGATTGTAATAATATAATCCAATGCTCCCTTGGCCACCTCAAATTTTCCGCAATTTTTTCAAAACGAGGAAAATATCTGTCTACTTTTTTTCCAGAAAAGGGGGCACTAGTTTGATATTTTTTGTAATATCAAAACCTGAATTTGTATATGAAGTGGAAATTTGCCTTTCACTTGCCAGCTCTATTTCTTTTAACTTAATTTGAAATTCCCTTTCATCCTTCTGTCTTTGTATTTGCATCTGTCTCTCTCTCTCCCTCTCTTCAAGTTGTAACTGCATTTGTTTATCTTTCTCCCTCTCCTGTCTCTCTCTCCTCTTTCTCAAATTGTAATTTCATTTGTTTATCATTCTCTTTTTCCTCTCTCTCTCTCTCTCTCTCTCTCTCTCTCTCTCTCTCTCTCTCTCTCTCCTCCTTCTCAAATTGTAACTGCAATTGTTCTTTCTGTAACTGCATTTGTTCTTTTTTTTCCAATTGCAGCTGCATTTGTTTCTCTTCTTTATCTTTCTGAAGTTCTAGCTTCCTTAACTCTAATTCCATCTTGTATTTTAATTTCAGTTCCTTTACTTTTATGTCAGAGTCTGATACAGACTTACTGATCGTACCCAAAACACTTTTATCGAAAACATTCTTTTCTACCAAGCACTGGATCAAAATGTTTTTTATTTCTTGCTTCGTTAAGGAAGATTTTGCCTCAGAAAAATCATATTTTATGCCAAGTTGAAGCAATTCATATTTTTTCACACAATCCAACTGCTCCTGAGTAGGACTAGAAAGAAAAGTTTCCACTTTTGATGACATTGTGAAAGGCCTGTTGATTTTACTAAAGATTTCAAACAAAATGTGAAATAGTACTTGGGATTTAAAATATTCTGAAAACTATGGAAAATTAAATTTCAAAAACAATTTTTTTGAAATATTTTAGCCAAAATTCACATATCCCGGACGAGCCCCTCCAATTTTCTTTGGTACGTGACTAGGCTCGTACAAAGTAACAAAGAAAAGAGTGAAGCCAACAAGCTTTGTAAGTTTAACAAAATAATTTATTTTCTTAGAAAACAAGGTAAAAATATGAAAAAGGACTTAAGGTTTGTGAATGAAATCCAAAATTAATTCTAGAATTTAAAAATATAAGTCATATCACTAAAAAGTTCTAATTGAATCCAAGTTCGAATCTCGATGAAGTTCCAAAATGGAAGGCGATAACGTCCTCTGTAACCTGTTTTGGGCTGATGTGTCAACAGTTCCTTGTTGAGTCACCAAAAATATAATTCCGACTTTAGAATTCCGAATAATTTAGTAAATGTCTTTGTCCAAGAATTTCGATGAAGAAGAGTATTTTCCAGGGTGAATAAATTATTATAAATTAAAAAAAACTCAATTCAAATTGCAACAACAGGAATACCTTTCAGCCTCAAAGTATTATTTACAACTGACTCAGAAACACTGAAATCTCAGTATTAACCCAACTATGAACGCAATTTCAGACCCGCGTGATGGGTTACGTGGTCACTAACTTCGAACAGCGCAGTAAAAAAAATATGTCAATTAGCACGTATGCTAATATAGCCTTAGCTAAGAATCTGATTCCCACACTGGAAATGAATTTAAAAATAAAACGTTATTTTATTCAGACTAACATGTAGGCCAAACATGACCTTGATTATGACCAATGATTTTCACTCTGTGTTTATCAAACTTTGAACCAAGGCCAGCTAAAGATACAATGAATGAATACTTTTGCGTTCTAATCAGGCTAAAAGAACTGAACTGAATTTACTGGGAAAAATGTGAAATCCAGTAAAAAAAAAAATTATCATTACAATAAAATGTAATGAAACAAAAATAAAAAAAAAGAAATTTAAAACTAACACACAAATAATTTAATTACATATACCTAACAATA
>JAECUM010016722.1:30000-49342 GCA_016617855.1 Megalonaias nervosa
GTCACATTATCCTGACACCAGGCCGACCAGTCCTAACACTAACTTCTTAATGCTGAGTGCCAAGCGAGGCAGCTGTTAGTACCGTCTTTGTAAGTCTTTGGTATGACTCGGCCGGGGATCGAACCCACAACCTCCCGCATCCGAGGCGGACGCTCTAACCACTAGGCCACCGGAGCGGTCAACATGTTTTAGACTACATCCGTAAAACTTAATATTTGATCACCCCCGGTTGGTTGTTTAAAACACATTAATGACTCTAACAATTGTACACTTTAATGACTATAATTGGAGCAAAGTGCCCTTCACAAGGCAGCCGACTCGAGCTGGTCTAGACCTTTACATGCCGAGTCAAACGCGCTGTAACATAATGCTCCGGATGATCAGGGTCTATGTTGTTTGTTCTAATAAACTGCTTTCACCCAGATCTGTCGGCATATGATGCGATGGCATATCTGGGTGGATTCAATTGGCATTTGGATTCGACTTATACCCGATAATAGACAATATTTTCTAGAACATCATATTGAGGACTGACGCACGTCATTGAAGAATATATCGGAACACTTTTATAATGTTTGTAAGCGTCACCAGAGCAGTATGAAATGGCTCTAAAGTGCGACTTCGAAACAAAAAGCATTCATAGATCTGCCAATCAGTTGATAAAGAATCTTTTCTAAGTAACACTGAAGCAAGATACTGGTGTAATCAGACCTTTTCATCAATTCCTAGATGGCCTCCATGCAGCATAGTGTCTGATTATTCACTAAGTAAAACATTTAGTTGAATATAGAACACAAATACGATACTGTTACTTAAGGAGAACCATCGATGGATAATTGATTTAACAAGCAACCATGCTATCACAGTAAGTGGTCAGAATGTATTTCATGGGGAAAAAATATAGACAGAATGTATTTATTGGATTGATTTTCACTGAGCTAACTGATCTAAGGAAAGAGAATTAAACATGTTCTTTTCAAAATGCCAGTTTAAAGTTAAGTTTTTGTAGGAATGTATATTTCTAGCCTGTCGTCTTCACGTCTCTATACTCTCGATATGGATGGTTTTAATTATTCTATATGAAACGGTTACAACTCAAGATTATTTACTGGTGCGAAAGAAATTGTGTTGAATACATTCTAACACATTTAAAATTGGAGACTGTGGCAAATTTCACTGTCTTTTTATTCTTAAACCTATTTAAGAAATCAATCGCAATGGTGAAAGCAACCATAAATGGAACTCTATTCGGACTCAACCCTAATCGAGAAACTTGTAGTGGGGAGAGCAATCATAAATGGACTTTATACCGGACTTAGCCCTAATCGAGAAATCTATTACTGTGGCGAAAACAACCATATCTGGACCTCTCATGGGAATTGATCTATATGATTTAGCACCTTTTCCGCAGGAAGAAAAAGTGTATGTAACCAGTCTACAACTCAGAAACAGATGCACGTTACTCACTGTCCAATGAAGGTTCTATTTGACTCACTGCCCAGTGAGTAGTTACTTTACTCGGTGTCCAATGAGTAGTTCATTTTACTCTGTCCAGTGAGTAGTTCATTTTACTCACTGTCCAATGAAGGTTCTATTTGACTCACTGCCCAGTGAGTAGTTACTTTACTCAGTGTCCAATGAGTAGTTCATTTTACTCTCTCTCTCTGTCCAGTGAGTAGTTCATTTTACTCACTGCATCGGTTAAAGGGTCTTTCAGAAAATTGTAAAATGAACTCATATATATAAGGGTGTTTTAGAAGCGCAGGAATAAGGATTTTAGTGCTTGGGTGGTCTAAAGAATGATGCTTTTATCCGTCTTAGATAAATTTTCAAAATTTTGTGGATTTTACAATATTCTTACATATATATATATATATATATATATATATATATATATATATATATATATATATATATATATATATATATATATTGCAAATTTAACCTAAATTAACTTGATAATTACATAACTATTCTTCTTTGACTTTTAAATTTTCAGTATTAATGTGTAACAACTATATGCATCGTGTAGATTGTCAGGGTACTCTAAATTATCTTCTAATATATAACAATATTCCAATATATAACATGTTTAGAATCATCTACAATTAGAATTTGGTAATTTATCCACAAAATTTAATATATATCCAAACACAGGTAAAAGCTTGCATCACTGCGCATTCACAAAAGTGACTATGATCTAAATACATAATCCAATTATTAGGCTTAGAATTATGAGCTTAGCATATATTTTCAATACCATTGAAATGTCACCTATCAATATGTTTTCTAAAAACAGAAATTCATATCATTATATTGTTTAGACTCTATGGTTTTAAACTAAATAACAGAACAGAACGAAAACCAATATGTTTTGTAAAATTAAAAAATATTTATTTCCCTCGAATACAAAATGAAATTTTAAATGAACTTACAGTACTGTGAATTAAATCTCAAATAACCCTATCACATGTCCAAAACTTTAGAGCATTCTGAACTAATTTCAGTGGTGTTCCGAATGAACCCTAATTTTTAATGTGTTGATGTACCAGTAAATAATTCCAAAATAATGGTTCAGTCCTAAATGAATGAGCACTTTCTAATTTCATTGACTAATAAAAATAAACAATTTCTCTCAATTATTGATTGAAAAACAATTTAACATTTTACACTAAGACTGATGTTGTGATATGGAATGAGTAATACTGAAGTAAACAACATTTTTATAAAAAGATAAAACACAATAAGAGAACCATGATGAATGTCATTTTCTCGCCTTATTCGTAAACAAATTGCTTCTAGAATATTCTTAATTTCTAAATAAAGTCAGATTTTGAAATCAACATCTATAATCATGTTTACATCCCAGTATTAATGATGTGAGAAAATAATCTAAACTCATACTCAAGTATTACCTATGTAATATAATCTAAACTCGTACTCAAGTATTACCTATGTAATATAATCTAAACTCATACTCAAGTATTACCTATGTAATATAATCTAAACTCGTACTCAAGTATTACCTATGTAATATAATCTAAACTCGTACTCAAGTATTACCTATGTAATATAATCTAAACTCATACTCAAGTATTACCTGTGTAATATATTGCTTACCAAATAGACCAAAAATATGTGAGTAGTCAGTTAGGCCTCTTCCCTCAATTACTGACCAAAATTAACCACATAATACAAATTAAATATTCATAACAATCTGTTAATAGCTAATTTATCTTTTGTTATTTTGTTATTTTCAGTAATGCATCCCAGCACATTCTGTCCTATTTAAATAATGGGCTAAACCATAATGTTTGAATGCCATATTTCTAAAATATACCAATATATCAGCAGGTACCAGAACATCCGTTTTTAGATATAGATCATGATATTCACCAAAGGTGTTTATTATTTTACAGATATCCCAAACCGTATGTACATATTCATATGTCTGAATTACTTAGCAATGAATAAGACGAGTCATTTTCTAGTAATTTAGTTTATTTGCATATTTCAAAACTATCAATGTAATCTTATGTATAAACGCCCTTTTTACTTAATAACCCCAGTTCATATTTATAAGTAAATTCACATGTTATCTTAAAACCCATTCTATGCAGATCATATGATAAATCTGTCCAATTCCGAATGACATTTTATTTCCATATTGTTACGTATGCATGTTATTTTAATTGCCCAGCATATCCCCTTAAATTATGGAATACCGCACTGCCTTTAGTCTTATATGTGGATATTTTATGCTGCAGAGTACAAGTGATATGGGTAAAACTTATGTATTTACTAGTTATATGAATATGATCTACAAAACTTACCATCATCACATAATTTGTTATTATAAATATGGCAAATATTTGCATTTTTAAGTTATTTTTTATGAGCGTCTGTAATTTTTCATATTTGTGTGATATTCTTAAACAAGCTTAATCTTCCATTTCACCATTTAAACTACTACGGAATTTTTCAATAATACTCAGATCATTATGGTGCCGTCACATGTAACATCAATCATATCCGAGGTATAATACTCGTATCATTCTGGTGCCATCACATTTAACATCAATCACATCCGAGGTATAATACTCAGATTATTCTGGTGCCATCACATTTAACATCAATCATATCCGAGGTATAATACTCAGGTCATTCTGGTGCCATCACAGTTAAGATCAATCATATCCAAGGCATAACACTCAGGTCATTCTGGTGCCACCACATTTCAGATCAATCATATCCGAGGTATAATACTCAGGTCATTCTGGTGCCATCACATTTAACATCAATCACATCCGAGGTACAATACTCAGGTCACTCTGGTGTCATCAGTTAAGATCAATCATATCCGAGGTATAACACTCAGATCATTCCTGTGCCACCACATTTCAGATCAATCACATCCTAGGTATAATACTCAGGTCAGTCTGGTGCCATCACATTTAACATCAATCACATCCGAGGTACAATACTCAGGTCATTCTGGTAACGTGACATTTAAAATCAATCATATCCGAGGTACAATACTCAGGTCATTCTGGTAACGTGACATTTAAAATCAATCATATCCGAGGTATAATACTCAGGTCATTCTGGTGCCATCGCATTTAACATCAATCATATCCGAGGTATAATACTCAGATCATTATGGTAACATCACATTTAACATCAATATATGAAAAACTACATGGGGGATGCTCATTAATTTGTTTCGCAATTTTAACTTTATAAATATTGCCATTTTTACCAGTATTTTAGTATTTTCCATTTATTGGCTTTTCATTTATTGTTTTAATATCTGCGTATATTATACATGGTACTTTCATCTCCTTTTTATAATCTTGAAACATTAAAATATTTTGTCTTTTAAAGTTTCTATACGTTGTCCGTTTGAATCACTTCCTTCACAATCGATATGATGTAAAAGTTCCTCGCTACTAAACTGTGTAAACGTTTCTTACATGTATGTTTGGTATCATGATATTGGTTATTATTTCTGATTGATCTTGAAATATTTTGATCAACATATGATTATTTTCTTTTTCATCTTCTGATATCAGCAAGAGATTGATGTTACGTTTTCTTTTATTCCTTAGAAATTTTGCGTGGGTATAATCCATTTTCTAAACTCAGGAGATTAAACGATATTTAATTATTGTAGTTTTTATATTTAGAAACATTTTTCATTGAAACATGAAATTTAATATCCCCAAAATTTAGTTTGACAATTTGGTTATTTCTTGATAATGAGGAATTAAGGCCAATATTTTTTTTTCAACAGGGTAAAATCCTATTAAGAATGACCATTCTTATTCTTAACATTGATACATCCTTTTTTAAGTCTTGTTCTTTTGTAAGTAGGATATAGCTTTTTTCTCTAATGGGTTCATATTTAGATACACGTATTTGAATAAATTCATAATTCTTCTAATTACCTATCCAGAAATTAGTAATGTAAATGTATCAAAGTTTTATTAAATTCTGAAATTACTGTAAGAAAACTATCACCGATTTCGTCTATTCCACCAAAAATGTTTCCCTTATTAGAGACATAAACATAAAGTTCCTTATCAATAGTTTTTGTGCTTTACAATTTTTTAAAATTATCTCTGTAAAATGATATTTTGAAATCAACGTTATACTTTTAATTCCTTTATTTATGATTGATATTATTAAAGCATCTGTAATGCGTGCTTTCATGTCGCTTAAAGGGATATCCATTTCACTGTTATTAGTATCGTCCTTAGGTATACCATAAATTTAGGTATCCTAGCAACATCTCTGCGGCTCAGATGGAATAGTTTGGCTTAATTAATTTTGTTTTGCTGACTTAGCTACCCAACTGTCTACCGTAGTGTCTGTGTGTGTTGCATTCTAATCTCTTTTGCCAGTCATTCAGATACTCTGGGTTCCTCGACCGCTTGTTTAGTTAAATGTTTTGATTCCTTTTAAGAGCTCTTTCCATAAATTTCTCAAACTCAGCCGATTGTTAAGCAGCCTTGGCTGTCCTTGAGCCTCCTGTATATTTTTAAACTTTGCCTTCTGTTTCGCTTTCTGTTTTACTCTCTTGGATGCCTGTCTATCTAAAGTTTATTCATATATTAGTTTTCTATATAATTGATCTTCTGACATTCTATATTATACAATTATATATAAGAATTTACTGAGAATAAGCACACAATATTTTTCTATTTTCTTAGCCGCGTTTACAAATATTTTATTTAAATATTAATATTTTATACATCAAATGAATATAGAAGATCAAATAATATGATACATATCAAAACTAAAATTAAGTTTATGACAAACAAATCTATCAAATATTTAATTTAACCAAGCCAATTGTATACAATACAAAATATGTGAAATTCCGCCAGAAATATTACTAATTGCTAATAAAATCACCGTGCAGAAAGTAACCAAATAGGAAACACCTCGAAAAAAGGCAACTAAATTTCTTAATACGAGTAACAATCAGATAAAAACAACAGCTCCAGAAGTAAGCAACTTAATCATTTACATTGTCTTATTCTGAATCACAATTAAAAAGGAATATTACAATCAGAAATGGGCAACTTAATTATTATACAATTTATTTATCAAGGTAATCATAAGATACAAAGAATCAGTACTGCCAGAAATAAGCAATCTATATCACATATTAGAACTTGTCATAAGTAAAAATCCGATGAAAACATTATCACTAAATATTGGCAGCTTACTTAATTAAAACATTCTTGATCTATGCTATAATAACATAAAATCAATACCCCTACAGATCTGCAAGCTAACAAAATTAAAATAACTTGTGCTAAATAATTATTGTATTGACAAAATACCTCCAGAGATGGTCAACTTATAGAAAACAAAAAGTCTTTCATTATCAATGAATAGAAATCGGTTTAAGGTAGGGTTATGGAAATTACAACATTTGTCAGATGAAGAGATGGTGTAAAAGTTCAATGAATGTGCTGATGGAAAGACGTTAAAAACTGGCAATAAAACAAACAAATTAATCAATATCTTTGATAATAAAGATACTGATTGATGTTATTATAAAAAACATATTATATTAGTTGTTGATGTTGAATGAAATTATAACAAAAACAAATATAATAAGAAATACATCAAGCTTTTTATTCGATGATTTTGAATTAAAAATCACTTCCCATTAAACTGCAAAACGAAGAAGAAATGAATGTAATAAATGTTAATAATGCATTTAATTTGCATAAAAATTATTTACAAAATAAACGAAGAACAATAACATTTGCTTATATTTTTCAAAACTCTTCAAGCTTCAAAACGTTAATATAAATAAACCTAAATTAGGAACAAAACAAAATAACTTCAGATTTTATAATTTGGTGTTATCTGATTGGATATAAACGGTAACGTGATACGGAACTATTTTTTTTTTGTTGGTACAAATCGGTAAAATCTGTTGTTTGCTTTTGGTTTCCTGTTTCCAGGTCATTTTATTTGAAATTTTATCTATTCCAGCGCCTTACACCATAATAATAACAATAACAAGCCACACCACCTACTCACCCCTGTGATTTCCGATCAAAATGTACCAACCCATAGATAAAAATCACACTTTTAGAAGTTAAAACAATGTAATTGCACAGACCTTCCTGCACCCCAGCGCTCACCTATTTCCCCAAAGAAAACATAACGCAGACTTTACAAGCCAGTCTGCAGAAATTATTCAATTTTGCTTCGACAGCGTGTTCTGTCAGCTGTAATTAAAGGTCACTGTCATATGACGAGCAAGGGATCTCACTATAATGGACATGATTTTCTTTTGAAAGACCTAAATGCATAGAAAGCAAGAACAGCGAATGCCAAAACAACACGTTCCATACGCAAACAAAACCGTAATGTTTATAAAATGAATAGCCTGGTTGTAAACAAGAACCCAGATTTAAATAAGATAGCCATACCAAGTTCCTTATAACAATGGTGTGACCCGCTCTGACACTCTACCCTATGATACTGTACGAAGTGTCGACAACTCTTTGCTAGCGAAGATGGGATTATGCATTCTGGCGCAGTGAAGAGGTTAGTGAAAGAAAATTAGGAGTAGCCTAAAAATGAATGCTGTGTTGATGAATCCGCTGATATGATTACAGAAAAGTAGAAAATTGGAATTATAAGGATTAAATAATCATGGTAGGGTATTTATCGAAGTGTAAATTGTTACCTAATCACTCACAAAGTTAACATTAAATCCTTCGGACTTCATTTACTTTGTGAGTGATTAGGTAAAATTTACACTTCGATAAATATGAACCATGATTATTTAATCCTATACAGAAAAGTAACATTCCTTATGCAATAGCATTAAACACCAACTATAGGATCTTTTATTCGAATGGTGGTTTATTTTAATAAATCTATCAATATTATATTCAATTTAAATTTCATAATAAAAATTATAGCTTTATTCTCCTCTCCTGAGTTAATAAAGTATTTTATTTTGCATTTGTACTCTTTTGCATATATGATTTTATTGTATTCACCTTATCTGGCGTTTTATACCAGTTTCAACAGCATTCATGACAAAAAAATCTTCTGTATATTATGATATAAAGTAGACACTTTATGAATGATCAATGATGCGCACTTTGGAGCACTCACACATAGCACTATTGCTGTGGAATTGGATAAATATGTAACAAGACATAGAGTTATAAATATTAAAAATGAATTTGACGAATACATTCTCCGTGGATGAGGATTACAGCTTGGTTCTACGGAAATGTTGAAAAATCCAGTTTGAACAATACGATTGTAAACTTAGGCCAACCTGTTAGTACAAACAATAAGATTGTAAACTTAGGCCAACCTGTTAGTACAACCAATAAGATTGTAAACTTAGGCCAACCTGTTAGTACAAACAATAGGATTGTAAACTTAGGCCAACCTGTTAGTACAAACAATAAGATTGTAAACTTAGGCCAACCTGTTAGTACAACCAATAAGATTGTAAACTTAGGCCAACCTGTTAGTACAAACAATAGGATTGTAAACTTAGGCCAACCTGTTAGTACAAACAATAAGATTGTAAACTTAGGCCAACCTGTTAGTACAAACAATAGGATTGTAAACTTAGGCCAACCTGTTAGTACAAACAATAAGATTGTAAACTTAGGCCAACCTGTTAGTACAAACAATAAGATTGTAAACTTAGGCCTACCTGTTAGTACAACCAATAAGATTGTAAACTTAGGCCAACCTGTTAGTACAAACAATAGTGTCGAATGGATAATAATGTCAACATTTTTGAAACCAGTTTCATCGACAACCAGCTCCAGAGTAGATTGACAATTACAAAAAAATTGGATCATATTTATTTATTAAAAACAGGTGCTGTACTGACTGGAAACTTTGATATTTATATTTTCAGCAACGCTGTTAGATACATAGCATGCTCTGATACTGGACCTGGGAAAAATGTATGGTTAATATTGGTAATGATGAAAGCGTTGTAAGTTATGATGATAAAAAAAATTATTAATATTCTATCTTGTGATGGGTTGGTAATAAAAGCAAATGCTGACCAGATAGTTTAAATGGGTTTAGATCATGCTGCAAGACTTCTCGCTCCCCCCCCCTCTCTCTCTCTCTCTCTCTCTCTCTCTCTCTCTCTCTCTCTCTCTCTCTCTCTCTCTCTCTCAGGTAAATATGGATGAAAAAAGATATAAAAAATACGAATAATCCAACAGCTGACCAAGATTTATGTACGAAGTCATATACTGGAAAAATTTAAATTTTTAATGAAAACTTGCGACACATTAACAGGGGAGTTATATGATGTACAAATAAAATCTTTTCAAGTTATTTATCAAAGGATAACACCGATTTAACACAACAATCATACTTGGATACATTAATAGTATTAATGAAAACTAGACAGCAGCAATCAATGAATATCAATCTGCAACCATCCTAGATAAAACATATGTTGCACAAAAGCACCACCACGATACATATACATTTAAACTATAAAGGGTCTGATGAACGTATCTTCTGATAAAGAAAACTGATTAATATTCATAAAAAGAGAAAAGGGTTAATTGAAACAACTGTTCGTTTTGATACTAATGAAAACACACCCTAAACCAAAATACTTTTGCACTGGATTGTAAAGGGTGAAAGAGGAAATGATAATGTAGTAATTAATTAATCAAAAATAACAAAAGATAATACTAAGTGAAATAATTTTACCTCAGTTCTAATTAAAAATTCCCAAGGAAGTCCAATCCAGGCTGATATATACGCTAAGTAATTTTGATCATGTTGCTTTACTTCATCCTTAAAATGACAATGATAAAATAGTTGTCTTAAAAATAAAATTTGTCACATTATTACCCCAACTATAGCAACTGGAATCTCTTTTTGAATGAAGCATACTAGCTATTACACCAAATATTGCATTATAATCAATAGTAGTTTGAAGATTGATGAAAACAATTCGAAAAACATAAATTGCATCCTAGGTATATGGAATACTTACTTATGCATGATTCTGATGGCAATGAGGTAATCAAATACAGTATGTGGAACCTTAAATGTTATGTAATAGTGATGGGTAACAATCAGACTATTTTAGAAACTAGAGATAGCGACGTTTCTTCTTTTACCACATAAATCCATACCTGAGATTCGTCGTAAAAAAATTAACAAACTTGATAATACTACGTTTAATGTAAAAGATAAGGTAACATTAGTAAATAATGGTTGGTCATTTTTTATATCTGCACAACATCGTTTACAAGACCAAGTTCTACAAGAAATATAGCATTATCTTTACAACAGGCAAATGCGATAATGAATTAATATCATTTTCAGATGATTATGATTCTCCAACTGCGAAGAATATGTTTTGGTTCAAAGATAGCAGTGGTAATCCGAGCTTAAGACTGGTACAAGTTTTAATTTTAAGGGCAACAGTTGCCGACGGTGCACAAGTCACAGAAGCAAGCTTCAGATCATCTCTCAATGTGGGTATAGGAAGCCCTATTAGTAACACCGTTCTCGCAAAATGACAATCTCGACCAACTGGTGAGAAACAAACAAGCATACTTGTACCAGCATCCGCTGTTTCTGGTTATTGTAAAAAACACAATAACAAGAGGGGGTAAGCATTCACTAGCTCATTCACAGAATAAGGCTTTTTCTATTTTCTATTTTGAAGAATGCTGGTATTGCTGATAATGGTAAATATCAAATTCAACATATTCCCAACGTTGATCTCCGCATCAAAATCAAGCTGATAAAGATTCACGATTTGTATCTGGATATGCAAAAAGATTATAATTTGAGCAAATGCGTGTGTACAGACAAAATATAATGCAAACGAGATCTCGCTAATATACAGCTACAACAAAAGCAGCCAAAAACTCCCAAGCTATATATTTGTTACTTTTCAAGCAGCCGGTAGAACTAATGCTCAAGCACAAAATAATTTGATGTGTTGGTTGAGCTAATTCAATGTACAATTTGAGCTAATTCAATGTACAATTCATGAAAATAAATTCGGTTCAATATCCTGAGTGAACCATAAAACTATTTTAATAATAAAATTTGAATGTAAACTGTGATGCTACAAGAAGCAATGAATAAATATCAGGATAGTAACACAGGAAGTTCAATAAATATATCTGAATTGTTAATATTGTACCCATTATTTCATTGAACGTATCAAATATAACTAGCAATTAATTAATAGCACATGTTGAAATAACATGGAAATCAGAATATAATTGCCAGTTTCCTGCGGTAGCAGATGCGCCATTTCGGGTATACGGTGTTGTGTTGAGCGATATATAAATATGAATGAATATGTGATAGCTTGAAGAATATTATAATATAACGATATAAGACCATGATTAAAGCCACATGTTTAAATTTAACACAGCATCCGAAAAATAGTTTTGTCAGATCTTATACCAGAAATCAACCGATAGAAATAACAATAAAACTGAGACAATGTTCTAATGGAAGAGATGAATTCTTTTATGACTAATCATCAACTTTCTAACTTCCTTGAAGGAAAAAGAAGGTAGCACCGTTTTGTATACAAGCATATAAACCCCCAATTAATCAAGCTAATAAATCAAGGAGGTTATACCATTTATAAAATCACGTGTGCCATTGCCTGCATTAGGGAAATGTTTTACAACCCTAAGATTAGCGAGAACTTGGACAATCCGGAAAGATTCAGCTGGATCTGTTATAGAGAAGAAATGAGGTATCATTGAAAAATATTTGTACTTAATTTAAACTAATAACATGAAATGTCACACATTAAATTTGGGTTTACTTTATCACAACATCATAAGACAAGTTACCAGAGTCTGCAAATAAAATACCACCTTTGCAAGATGCACTTGGGCTTGAACTCTCTCAATTGCATAGGAGTGACAAATTGAGTTGACAAAAACACAATTAAATGTATCATGAAAGCAAAATAAAAACCCCACGGTTTTGATCTAAACCTGTTACGTGCACAATTAAAGAAACAGAGTTATTGATCCGTTGTTTTCTTATCGAGCAGTGGCATCCATTTCTGGACTTTTTTGGCAGAGGATTAGCATTACCAGAAACTCGTGGCAAAGGTATTCAAAACATGTTAGCCATAGTGCTTCTTTTACCAGGGACTCGCGGCAAAGGTATTCAAAACACCCTATCCATAGTGCTTCTTTTACCAGGGACTCGTGGCAAATGTATTCAAAACACGTTAGCGATAGTGTTTCTTTTTCCAGGGACTCGTGGCAAAGGTATTCAAAACACGTTAGCCATAGTGCTTCTTTTGCCAGAGATTTGTGGCAAAGACATTCAAAACACGTTAGCAAGCATCGCTTTCAAAGGAATTTTCAAAGTTAGTCAAAACTCATTTTGGCACTGCTAACTGGAAATATAATAACTAATGTTCTTTCAAATGTTCCAAGATGTCTACATATTGCTAAAGGTGATGATGAGAGATTAAAAGATTCACTTAAAGCAGATGCAGGAATTCTGGGTTACATTTTCTTATCATGAAATTCTTCCTTTATCAAAAACTTGAAACATTTGCTGCAACAACAACAAAAATTATCGATTTTAAGACAATTCAAGAGCTGCTTTGGCTTAGTTTGTGGCGGACAACTTTGAAGCGAATATCCCAAACTAGCATCCAAACATTCGCGGGCACTTATATTGATCCAGCTTAAATATGTCATAAAAACATGCAGGACAGAGTAACTCTTGTCTATAAGGCTTACATGGTGAAGCCGACTGATTATGGTGTTTATATAGGGCCTTTAGTATGACAAAGAAACCCGCCATGCCGGTATCGAAAGCGCAGAAATAGATGTTATCACTGAAGTGTTAGCTCATACCGCTACTACAGTTAGAAGAGCAGGTGAAATAAAATATTTTCCTTCAAGATATTCTTGCCGCGATGATTGTCCTGGATTCAGTGGCTAACTGCAGATTATGTGTAATTGTATTTGACAGGTACAGATACTTCAGATGGTTGCAAGATGTGTGAAAGCAGAGAACAGGTGATAAGCGAGTTCTTCAGTAGAACTTATAAATGCTGCTTCCGCCTCAAAGGTTAATCCTGACAGTTACTAACAAGATGAAATAAATGCTCACTATCATTTTTAAAGAATTCATTCAGATTCAAGAATTTTATGAAAGACTCAAACCTTATCACAAACTTGTCTTCATTATTAGACAAAATACTACAGCTGAAACAAACAACGGTGTGATTATCGATAAATACGATATGTCCACATGTCATGAAGAAGCTGACAAAATCCTTGTACAGTAAATGGTGGTGATTGTTGTAGAACATCCTGTTTGAACCTATGTATTATCAAATGACTCAAATGTATTTCTATTACTGTTGCACCATTATTTTCAACAAAGCCTAAGAACCTTGGTTGTTAATTTAGTTACCAGTCCAACAACTGGCTGCGACAGATATATGTGCTACTATACAGTACATCCGACCATGGTACCAGACTTATAAGCTGCCAATGAACTCTCAGTATGTAATACTGCGACATGCTATTATGGCATCGGCTGAAGTACCTTTCTGAAGAAGCTATGCGCAAGATACTCCCTCTTTTTGAAGTTAGAAATTAATTCCACTTTGCCCTATGTCATTAGGTATGCTACCAAATTCATAACTACATGCTACTGGCGATCATATTCTTAATTCTATCGGAATCTCACCATAAGTGGTTAGCAGCAAAGTTTGGCAAGTGAACCATGTTTACATACATGATTTTATATGTATTTAATTTGTATTGTTTGTTCGCTTTTCAATATATATATATATATATATATATATATATATATATATATATATATATATATATACCTACTATACTATATATATATATATATATATATATATATATATATATATATATATATATATATATATATAACATAATACATATTCACTATAATGATAGATTATATATTCATAATATGTTTATTTCTATCTGAATGTAGGATATCAGTTTTTAACTAGGAATTTCCTAAACTTGTTGACACTTACATACGGGCTCTATTCTTGTGTCTTAGCTTTTTATATAATATTGTTTACTTGAAAAATTATTCATTCTTGCCTTCACGTCTGAAGCAAAATCAGTGTTATAGTTATGCTCAGTTTTTTTAATATTTGGGTTTATTTATTTATTCAAAATATTCACTGGAATTACAAAGTGCTCAATAGTATTCTTGGACTAAAACATTAATTTGCAATTATAGTGAATTCAGTCAATGACATTTTGATTGTGTTATTGCAATTCATCAAAAGACTGTTAAGACCTCTCTACATTCCAGTCCACTGGCACATTAGCACGTTTAATATTGGATTTTAATTGCAACACCACTGGAATTCAATTGGAACTTCATATATTTGGATTTTTTAAACAGAACTTTTAGAATTATTTGGGATTTAAGTCACAATACTGTAAGTTCTTTTTAAAGTTTTACTTTCTATTCTAGGGAAATACATTATTTGTTGAATATTACAAAATTGGTTGGTTTTCGCTATAGAGTTGTAATAATGACAGACTTTGTACCTTACCGCAGCCAACAGAAACTTGTAAATGTAAAAAGAGCCCATCTATAAATATTCGACGGTAAAGTGAATTGCAGACATGCTCACCACTTCTTGATCTGTGGGAGTATGGATGAGTGCGCGATGAGAAGTCAAACTCATAACTGCCATCAACTGTATCAGAGAATGTTGCATTGGCTCTTTCGAATTTTTTTAATCAATTAAGCGCGTTTTCGAAGAAAGCAATGCAGCATGAAAGTCTACAATATGTAGGTGCAGTAAGGTAATGTTGCATTGTATTAGTCTTTGTTGGACAGTGCAGAAGATGCAAGGAGTTGGCAGCTGCATGCTCTGCTGAGGAGATCAGGACTAAAATGTAATCTCCCTTATCAGAAAATCGGATTCTTACTGTCCAGAACACGTGATCAAAAATGCTTTGATTTCTGTGTAGCAGAATGGGACATCTAAATATATGACTTATGTATCTGAGAAAGGTTGACAGTTTAAGTTGCTGGGTGACAGTACAAGGCGGGTTGATTAAACAATATTAACATTATTATGTCAGGGACATTCCATAAAAGGAAAAGGGATTATGTGGTAAATTGTGTAAGAGTGTCAAAGGAAAGATTTTGTTGGCCCTTGAAACATGGAATCAGATAATGAATCTTAATGATGGTAGGCAAAGAACTCTAAATGGCGATAACAAAATAGATATAACAATAATATAAGAATTCAAAATTCGCAGTGATGACAGATTCTTTAATCACTAAATATCTCAAAATACTCAATTATGGTGTCATCAACTAAACTCTTAAATTATATGCCCTTGACAAAATTGTGTATAGATGTTAGGCAACGAGTGCAGCGGATGATTACCCAGAGGAAAAAAAGGTCTGGGTGGGTGATAACATATGAAGTATCCCACAATGGTCGAACACGACAGCGTCATAGTACAGAGTTTTCGATGGTATACCAATGGAATGCAGAAAACCTTCTATGACATGGCTGACAACGTTGTGCAAGGAATGGGGAAAACATTACATGCACAACATTTGTAATATTTGTAATACAATGCCAAGCATGGCAAGAAATCATCAGACAGATTCTCTAACTATATACAGAGAAAACATTGTATAGATGCTAAACGTGCACCTGAATCGCTGCCAGATATTATATAGAAGATCTCAAATGGGTAACGATTAAATATTGAATTTATGAAACGAGTTGAATAATGTCCAGCAGCTGAATACTATTTAACGAGTTTCATAAATTTAATATTAAATCGTTACCATTTGAGATTCTTTTTATCACATAGTTTTATTTCAGGGGAAATTATTTAGATAGAAAGAAGAACGAATAATTTCGTTCATTCTGACAGACGCTGTACCTTTCATTTGTTGGGCTTAAAAAATAGTCCCAAACAAAGTTGAAATAATAAAAGTATATTATACATTTTTGATAACTATAAATCAAAGAATAATCGTCAATCCAATTAAACAGAACATTTTACAAAAGGCACAACATTTGTTAACACAAAATGTCCAATGCATCTGATGTCACATTGTTTGATACGGTGCACAGTACCGGTTGGGTGCGTCTACACAACACAGTGATAGTGTTTACGTTGAAATTGTCCACATCACATCTAAACGTTACATTGTGGCGATATTTTTGTGAGAAGAAGATTACTGGATGCAGAAATATACACATATACGGCAATGTATTTGCGACCGGATATTTGCAGTATTTGATTTGGATCATTGGACTGTATAGAAGACGTAAACAAATCTCTTTTTGAGTCGGACTTACATTACATATTTACCGCGTAAATATGCTGTTTTTGGATAAAGTTCTGTCAGTTGGGGAGACCGGTTTATGTCTACTGTGACCAAAGGTGAGTTTATTTACCTCAGTAAGTTCACATTTAAACCAAGCTGGTATATAGAGTCGATTCCATACTACAGATATACCGTCCATCCATCCCCACCCCCACCCTTGTTATCATCTAAGCAATAGTTTTACTTGTTGTTATTGTTCTTGTCTTGTGGGTTTTGCCATTTTTCATGTTACGATATGTTATACATAACATAACAAACCCTTGTGGGGGTAAATTGGCGATATTGAGACTGGACGAGACCATTTTTTTTCCCAATTCCCTTTCGAGAGTCTAATCAAAAAATGGCGGCCAAAAATGTTCATTCAAAACAAAAAAGTCCAGAAGGCGGGGTTAAAAAGTTTTCCCACGATCGCAGCCAATCAGTAAAGAGAATACTGCGCAATAATTTCATGGACTTATTTGGACCAATCAGAATCACATAAAGTGATATGTTCAGACGTATAATATCAAAAATATGAAACTTCACACACTGTAGGCAAAGTGTACCGACTATGTGATAAAATGACTTTAAGGTGTCGAAGACTGAATAGTCATTTTCAAAGCTACAGGAGAAAACACAAAGCCCTTATTTAATGCATCTTTAAATTGCGAGCTTAAATTTATTTTTATCTCGTGACTCAATTAAGGCTTCAATAATTCGAAAGTATCATGCATGTATTTTTCCTGCAGACGCTTCCTCAGTTTACGTACTGTATGTTTCATCCATAAAACTAAATATATATAATAAGACCCATCGTGACCTGGGGTTATAAATATTCGAGCAAAGTTTGAAATGCAGCCATAAATAAAATTTTGTGACGCTAAAATCGATAGGCTAGCTCATTCCTAAGAATTTGGTCTCCCAGACAACCTATATATGTTCTCTTGAACGAAATCATAATTATCGCCAGAAGATGGTGATTTAAAGAATTGTTCCCACTGCTGATAAAATGTCGGGTTATTATTATTATTTTGTATAGGTTACATTACAGTAGAAAATTTCAGTAGACCACACTACATTATGTTTGGCATGAAAATCCTTTTTAATTAAATCGAATTTAAAAACGTCTTATACAAGGCCCATAAAGATCATTCTGTTAAATTAATCTCTTAGGCAACCTCACGAGACACAGATAATGGTGGTGGTGGTACAGGTGGTACTAGTGTCAACAAATATCAATACATTCAAATTATTTAAATCAGATAAAGTAAATTATTTTGACCGTCTAGACCGTATGTTCAACATCGCATATCGTAACAGAAGCTGGCAAAAAGTTGCTCTCCATTGCTTCTGGCAGACGTACTGGGTCTGCCTAGTTTTCCCTATAAATACTAGCTTGAATCGACTTACTGCATAAACAATATTTTCAAAACAAGAGAAAATATGACTTCACTACCTTGAAAACTGATGATATAATGGTAAAATCATTAATAAACTGTCTTCGTTTCCTCTGACATGATACATTTTGTCTCAAGCATCATATTCGGCACAATTTTTAATTGTCTGCCATCATTAAAGTTTTCCTTTGATTGACAGCCAACTCTCAAGTTGGCATAATATTCACACTAAGGTTTCATTGTTGCTCTTGAAGTTTTCTCTGCTCTCCAATTTGAAGCTGAATTTGATAAAGTAAATAAGTGAGAATTGGTAATTAGTAGAATCTACGAGCGAGTCCCTGATTGTTTCTATTTAACTTAATGTATCTTGAAAGTATTTCTACTTCACTATCAGGTTAAATATAAATCCAATAATTCACAGCCAAGAAGAAACCACTTAAATCTAATTGTACATATTGTCAATCGGCTATAATGTTAAATTCCCACTGAGGTCATAACGACCCATATGAAGTTACCGTCATCCCTTATGCAGCTGACACTTTAATGAAGTGAATTCCCATAAGACTTCTTTGCTACGGTCGTATTCGAAAATACACAAAAATTAATAGCATACTCGTATGCCAAAAATCAAAACTAAGATATATCTGCAGAAGAACACGTTATTACTCACAGACTCTATATTAAGCTTGAAGTATATAATAGAATGGATTCCATAAATTGTTCATGGCTGCAGTTGATCAATAATGTGTGTCGATTCCATCTATGTTAATACATTTGCTCTATTTCAAACGAAAATCAATGAAAATACAAGCTATACGTCTGTACGTCTTTCAAAGAATAGCTAACATCAAGAAAAGCCAATTTGAGTCTTTAGATAAACATAATTAACAAAAGACCGTATAGAAAACAGAAATGACAAATATAGTTCTGATGAAATGCAGAAGACTGATTAATAAATGTCAGAAATGTGAAGCTTGGAATTAGTCAGGAAGTAGCTAAAGTTATGATTAACCTTTATTAACATTTTATTCGGAAAAAAAACTTTA
>JAECUM010016723.1:0-21630 GCA_016617855.1 Megalonaias nervosa
TGGCCAGGTTGGTTCCAGTGTTATGTTATAGCTCAATTTGAAATGTAGGCTTCAAGTCATCAAATAGTTGGTGTTGATATCAATTGCCCCAACAAACAAACTCTTGCACATTTACAGGCATGGGTTTTGATAGCTGATTGGCCATTAACCCTTTTCTGAGTAAGTTAACTACTAGCACTGCTTGATTTTCGCAAGTTATCCTTTGATGTAAAGAACACACAAACTTGCATTTTGAAACTTAAACTTAGGTACACTGTAAATGCAGATACTCCTACTGGGAAATAGAGGACATAATGCAAATAAGAGATTGAAAACAACACACACACACACATACATAGATACATGTATATATATATTGTGTGTCTTGCTTTGCTCCCACTTCTCCCTGTTCAGCTCTCACTTCTCTCTATTCTGTCCAAAAAGAGAAGTCACTTCTCCCTAAAGTTCAAGTCTAGCTTGACCCCTTTATGTGTATATATATTGAATTATGAAGTGTACATGTAGATAAAGAATATACATTGAATTATGAAGTGTACATGTAGATAAAGAATATACATTGAATTATGAAGTGTACATGTAGATAAAGAAAAATGATTGCTACCTGATTAAAATTAAGGTAACACAGTTTTAAGTCTTAACATCACTCTCTTAAAAGTCTTGCCATTTCCAAAACACTTATCTACTAATTATTTATCAGTGAAACTATTAGTCACAGTATGCAAATTGATTGTAGTTGTAACTATTACCAGTCTTACATCAATAATACACTTTCACTTTTGTAGTCATTATGAGTGGGCCACATTGGCATTTGTATGTTGGTTTCTTGCTGTAAAACATCGTAGGATGACACTGTCACTGATATAACACTAGTATTGTCATGGATTCCATTGTAACACACACACACACACACACACACACACACACACACACACACACACACACACACACATACATATATACATGTAGTGGTCTTTCACTATAAAGCATCTCTGTATACAGTACTCAAAGAAAAGTTTTTTTTTTTACACAAAGGCCCAGGGCTGGTGACTAACAAAAATGACAAGCCCTGACTCCAAATTCCATATTCCCATAATTGCCACATTTTTATTACTGTTATTTGTCACACAACACTGCACTTGCTGCACTTCAACTTGTGTTATTTATTTGGATCTCAAAGTATTTCATATAAAGCAACATTTTTCTCCAGCTCTGGATGTCAGACATTGTCTGACTGCTCTATCAGTATCTTCCTAACTCATTTTGTTTATGTTCATTAACATCTGAAACATGTCTTTCTTTATACAGTCTCTCTTTACACTTTTGATTTTGTTCGTAGGTGCCATTTAATATGTTTAACCAGTGTTGCATTACACTAGTGTAAACATGAGCAAGGAACAGATCAGTTATTATTCATTAAACTTTAACTAGAAACATACTGAAAATGAAATAGCAATTAAACAAGACCATTTAAAAAAATCAATGTGCTTACTCAAGTGTTTTTGTCAAAATCATATTTTGTCTGTGTTTCCTTTTTATCTCAACTCTGCCAAAGATGGGCCGATTTTTAATCAGAGACTTATAAGTTATCACAACAACATTTGATCCCTTTATTACCTCAAAAAACATCCTGAAGTTGGCTGAAACTAATAAAGTAATCAATTACAGCTTGTTGTGTATACATGCTTGCCTTGATTCCATTAAATGGCCATACATCATTGCACATTTTGCAACAATGACTAGAATATTTCTTGTACCCACTAGACTGCTTCTGGCTGGTTTCTGTACTTCACATAAATATCCTGTGACCTATGAATGGGGGACAGGTTTCTTGGTTACCTGTAATTAATGCTCATTTGGCTTTTACATACATGTGATTCTACCAGAGCTAGGCCATAGTACCATTTAATTATATTTGGTGATAGTTCCATATGTTGATTATATCCATTCATATAGAGGATCATTTGTGTTATTCATTGAAATTCAGTGTTTTGGCTGGTTCCATTTAGGAATGATATCATTTTCTTATATCCATTATTGAACTTTATGTTTTATCAGCTGTTGTATTTGATGTTCATGAGTAAGGTGTCAGATACATTCATTATTTGTATGCATTATAAATAAACACATTTCATTCACATGATTGTGTTTAATACTTTTCCTAGATGCAATCTCATCTGGCTTTAAACCTGTTACAATGGTCATGGAACCCGTATATTTATTGACATATTTTCCATGCTTCCTTTCCGATTAGAAGGCAGCCTTTTACCTATGATATGATAAACTTTTATTTCTTTCCTGATAGTTTTATGGTGAGGGATGTATCATTAATCCCAGTATAAGGCAGCCATACCTATAGCATGGTACACTTTGAACAGTGTTAAATTGAGGGAAGACTAAAGTAAAGTTATCAGTGATGTAAATTAAGACCTTATAATGTGGTTTTATGTGGTGCATGGTTGTTTGGCATTATGTTTGTATGGTGCAGTGCCGTTTGGAACTGGGAAAGAGATGTATCAGTAGAGAGGTAATGTTTTTGAAATCTTCTACTATATCCACACGCAGACTTTTTTTTGTCAAGCTGGTTCCAATTTACAGTGTTTTTCACAAGGAAAGTTCTGACACTGATCAGATTAATTTGCTCAACGTAATATATTTCATTGAGATTGTTCTTTCACACATTGCTCTATAACATTTTTACACATTTACACATTGATCTATAACATTTTTACACACTGTATAACATTTTTACACATTGCTCTATAACATTTTTACATATTGCTCTATAACATTTTTATACATTTACACATTGATCTATAACATTTTTACACATTGCTCTATAACATTTTTACATATTGCTCTATAACATTTTTACACATTTACAAATTGATCTATAACATTTTTACACATTGATCTGTAACATTTTTACACATTTACACATTGATCTATGACATTTTTACACATTGATCTATAACATTTTTACACATTGCTCTATAACATTTTTACATTTACACATTGATCAATAACATTTTTACACATTGCTCTATAACATTTTTGCACATTTACACATGATTGATCTGTAACATTTTTACACATTACTCTATAACATTTTTACACATTGCTCTATATTACACATTGCTCTATAACATTGTTACTCTTTTACACATTGCTCTATGACAGTTTTACACATTGCTCTATAACATTTTTACACATTGCTCTATAACATTTTTACATATACAGTATATACATTGCTCTATAACATTTTTAAATATATACACATTGATCTATAACAAATTTACATATTGCTCTATAACAGTTTTAAACATTTACACAATGCTCTATAAAACCTTTACACATTGCTCATTAACATTTTTAAACTCTTAAAATTTTTTTTCATTTTTTGTGTATTGTGTAGTTTAAAATAGTAAGTCACATGACTTTAATTTTTTCAGTGGTTGTAAAGAAGAATAAAAGGGGCATGGGGTATGGACGAAAAGTTATGACAGAAACAGAAGACTTTGCAAAAAGGTAGTTATGAACTTTTTAATATAGACTTATACATATTTTGAAAACATCATTGACTGTGAATGTTTGAAGCATGTAATGAATATGAAAACTGCAGAATCTAGTATATCAAATAAGACCTTCTAAATTTCTTTGATGGTTTGCTTGCCCATGGGCAAAAAGAAATTGCTGAATTTTACTTACCAGCTCAACAATTTATATTCCCAGCATAAAGGCTGTGATTGCCGGAGTGGGTCTAAGGCAATCACCTTTACAAATCACTAACATCTAACCTCTATCCACATGCGTTCAAGACTTGGCTTGACCAAAACTACGTGACAAAGCTTGCCAGTAGCTTCCCTTTGTTTGGTGGTTCTTCCCAAGGTCTTTCCGTCTCTTCCTCCACCAAATATACTGGTTGCCATGTATGGCCTATCATGTGCTAAAATGGCATTAAACCCCCAAAAATTACAATCCAGTTCCATCATTTCTGATGGGAAACCTACATCAAGAAATCTATTTGCTATATGAAGATTCATTTGTCCTGGGTAACAGGTAGTGGGAATACCAAAGGCCTGTAGAAAATATATGTCACAAAAGATCACAGCAGTATGGTCATGTTAATCTGATGCAGATTTTACAAATTAATGATAATACAGATAATTTGTCATAATCTCCTACGTAAAGCTGTCAGATAAAACCAACTTTGTGTATTATCAAATTTAATGATCTGTATTATGTCTTTCTTGAATTTTTTATTGTTATTGTCTACAAGCAAATAGTCAGATAAATATGGGTTTGGATATTTTGACTTGATGCAAGTTTGGCACATTTGTTTTATACCAAAACGTCTGTTTGATAACTAATTTATATAGCATTGTCTGATTGTGTACTAATAGTGTCCATAATGATTTTTGCATTGTTTTCTTGTTAGCTGTTGACATAACAAATATTTCATTTGGAAAGAATATCTTGCTTTGTCCTAAACAAATAGTTTTATCTTGTTCATAATTATTTTAAGTCAGTGAGAGCAAAAATGTTGATCTTAGACTATTACTCTGTTGCATATGTTCATCAATTAGCTTTCACTTTAGGGGATGTAAATTTAATGAGAGAATCAACTGAAATTTTGTTCTAAAAACAAGACTTTGACATGATTTTAGAAATAATGTTTTGTTACCAATTTTCCTTAATCCAGGAAAGGCTATGAATGGATGTACTTGACAACCCATGACAAGCAGGACTTTTACAAGCATCTAGGTTATGATTTTTGTGATGCAGTTATCTTCCTTGGATTTAATGCCCATCTCCTTCCAGACCACATG
The DNA here is from genome assembly GCA_016617855.1 of Megalonaias nervosa. Classification (NCBI taxonomy): domain Eukaryota; kingdom Metazoa; phylum Mollusca; class Bivalvia; order Unionida; family Unionidae; genus Megalonaias; species Megalonaias nervosa. The sequence continues at coordinate 4,827 of JAECUM010016723.1, forward strand.
GTATTTATTTTTCTTTCTTTCTTTCTTTCTTTCTTTTTCTTTCTTTCTTTCTTTCTTTCTTCCTTTCTTTCTTTCAGATAAACTCAAGTAGTGGAATGGACTTATTTTCATGAAAGTTTAATAATTTCATAATGCAAACATAAGAGCAGAAGCAGACACTGTATTGTAATGCTTTACTGATAATATGTTGTCAGATCTGTGTATAATGATCACTCCATGAACAAGATTAAAATGCCCTTTACAGACAGGTGGTATTTATATACAGTCAAACCTGGTTATCTCGATTACGTCGGGGGTGTCAAAAAATCGTCGACATAACCGTGTCCTGAGATATCAGGGTTTAGTTGATAAATCTACTGCAGAACAATGATTATGCATCTGAAGTACCAAAAATGAGGAGTTTTATTTCTAAAAACAAACGGCATTTTTAATGTACAATAAAAATAATAATTCAGTCATGCCTGGTTGGAGAAAAAAGAAGATTGGAGGTCTTTTAAATGAGATTAAGTAACAAGTCACATATTTTTACAACAATAAGTTATTGCAACAATGCCAGTGGTTTAAAGTTGATTTTATTTCCCAGTGAATAGCCTCATCCCTTTAGTAGCCTCAGCAAGACAATGATTTTCTTACGCTATCCAAAATCTAGGCCAATTGAAGTACATGTACATGTAGGACTGTACTTATTTTTTTTTTTTAAAGTGTTTTCTTTTGTTAGAGTTGACTTGTGACTAGCAGCAAAATGTAACTGACCAATATTGTGCGTGAAAATCAATCTTTTTGTTTTGATTGTCAGAGGTTCCTTAACACCAGTATATGCCAGTTTTTGCCAATAAATTTTGCTTCTGTACTGGAAAAAGACAGGGCTGTTGGTACAAACTGTAAAATGTGTTTCAAGTCTTTAAAGTTAACTGTCTCAACATCAAATTCTGTATGAAGCCAGCTTATTCCATTCATGCAGTTAGAAGACAACTTATTCCATTCATACAGTTGTAATCCCATATACCTCCCGACTTTGATCAGTGATTGTCGGCAAGAACACAGCACCAGAAGGAGAGTTGGCTAATCTCTTTGTTAGATAGCAAAACTTTGAAATTCAAGATAAAAACAACACAAATGAAAGCACTCTTCTTTCTGTTTCAAATTTTAATCCTATCAGTCGCCGTCTGCTTCATTCCGTTGTGTTGGAGAATATGTGATCATGGTACAGCGATCACCATTTTCATTAAAAAAATTCTGGGCGCTATAGACTTTTTTTTGCAATACGTTGGTGCTTTTATTTACTCTTGTTCAAAACAAACTAATAACCAATGGGGGGGGTTAAGTGGGGGGGAGCTTAGTTTGGAGTTTTGCGGGTTTTTATTTATAGCTTATTGTGAGTCACGTGATCTAGCCATGCTGAAGTTGAAGGCTTACACTCTCACCAAGCATGAAAACACTTTAATTATATTGTGTTAAACAAATTAGGTATTTTTAGCTACATTTAATGATGGTAACCTGATAATTTTCCGAGTTATAGATAAGATCAAATTCGCAATGCTGTGTGGGACGAACTATGTTGTCGTGGTGTGGACATGCGATAATGTCCATCTTGAATGCAGCTTACGTAAAGGTCAGAAATGCATGCATTCAATTTCCTTACTCTAAAGTATTGTTTACATGATAATTTTCTCCACTCTGTGTAAGTGATAAACCATGCATTGATGAGACTGGTAGATTAGCATTTGTACTGGTAAAATTTGGTCTTGTACTGACTGTACGAGGTACCGGTAATAGCGGAAATGCCGGATCATTTCTTGTAAAATTTCTCTGAGATGGGCATTAAAAGTTGCATTTTGTCGAATTAAGCAGGTCCACATGTTACTTCGGACCGAAACTTATGCCCGACATAACCAGGTTATCGACTTAACAGGGGTCAAGATAAGCGGGGAAAAATTAGCATAACAAAGAAGGATTTTTTCGGGACTGGACCAAAGTGCTCGAGATACATGGGTTCTCGACATAACTGAGGTCGAGATAAGTGGGTTTGACTGTAACTAGATTTAGACTGAAAGATACAGTGCATGGATAGACAAAATGATCTACAGCTGGCACACACACACATACATGTATGTATGTGTATATATACACCTCTCCCTCGATAACTCGCGCACATCGGGGTCCAGAAACATAGACGCAATATAAGCAAGGGTGTGTGTTACCGAGGGCCCTCCAAAAAATCCGCTAGACATCCAGAGTACCACAGGATTTGGGGGGGGGGAACTGGGCTGTTTAATGACTGAATCCTCATTTTATAAATGCATGGAGAACAATTGTCAATAAAGCGCTTTTTCTGATGAAGATGTTCATTGTTCTGTATAAATTACATTTATTTTCAAAATATCCAACATCTAAAAGATCGATAACATGGTTCCAACTGTTTTCAACAACCAACACAGTACCCAAAAACAGTCGTGTATTACGTCACAGCTGTTTCTTTTGTTGATAGTCTGTTTCCCGGAGTGGTGTATGATGGTATTTTGCGAAAAAAGTAGTCTACACAGCAACCAGACTAACTGTTGATATACTTCCAATTAAGATTCCTTTTTATCAAAAAAGCCCCCAACATTTAGTGAGACAATCGTCTATGTCGAAACTCAGTTTTTGAATTGTTCAGTTAGTAAAATATTGATGCCGTGATTTCATTGCAAGTAAAGTGAAACTTCTTATCATCCTTGAGGATATCTCTACCTGCGAATTCAAGAATTCTTTGAAACTTGTTTCCCCACAATGGTCTGTATCTGTGAAACAAAGCTCTTTATTTTACGAAGTACTCATTTTGCTTGGTTGGCTTGCTATCTTTAATCAGTTGTGATTGAATAGGTTAATTTAAGGTAGATTACATACACAGTAACATTCATAAGTGTTTGATTGATCAACTGAAATGAGTTACCCAACATACAACCGGGGCCACTGGTTCTTAAGCATGCAGGATTTGTATGCCTTTAAGTTTTTTGTTTATTTCACCTCCTTTGTTTGATTCAAAAGATGTAATTAACGTGATAATAGAAAAGGAGGCCTACTTTTTATTTAGTGCAGCAATACAACAAATGCTTCCGCTAGTTCAATATCAAAACATGGTGGGCACTTAATTAGGTTCTCAGAGAAATGCTCGCGAACATAGCTGTTACAGTAGATTGACACATTTTACGTTTAATTACAAGAGGACACATTCCATTTATGATGATTACACTTAAAAGGAACTAAAAGATAGAACTAGAACACAAATTTCAATTGATAATAAAAATTATTCAATTGGTATTAGTTTGTTAAAGTACTGCCTCAACTAGGCGTTAAGTGACATTTTCATTGATCAAAATTTCCGTGAATATCGTTAATTACGGTGTACTAAGAATGTCATTTGGAAAGAAAATGTTACAAATTTTATGACTTCTTTTTGAATTTGATATTTCCTAATGTTGATTAAAATTTCCAGGTCCTTTCTACCATTTTCAACATTAAAATGAGCGATATATCAAAGTTTCCATTACCAATTTTGATCATGATTTTCTTCAAGTTCAACAAATAGGGATAAGTTTTTGAGTATTTTCTGGTTTAAAAAATGGGATCCATGCCTGACCCGGCGTTACGAGTTTTCAGGTTGTGAGTTATCAAGGGAGTGGTGTATATATATAGCTTTTACTTTACACCCAGCTACTTTGAAACAACTGTTAAAATAAAACCCGTATCCCCCACTGGAGGAGGTCCCCCAACTTCCCCTGCCTACTTTGGCAACTAACCCTTGAAACGCACTCTCCAACTTCAATGGAAGGCCCGATATATATAAACACACACATCAGTATTTTGTTCTTGACCTTGTCCAAAATCAAGTTAATGATGTATCAGATCAGTGAAATTTATTTTGTAAACAACATGATACATAGCTAATATTTCTCTATGATAGTGGATTAAATATTCAGATCATTATTAATTGTAAACATATTTACTTCAATTTGAGTTAAAGTTACAGTCTTGGTTCTGACCTTAGAAACTTCCAGAATGGAAATTTTTTATTAAGTTGACAGATTATTTTCAGAAAATGGTAATTGTGACATAGGTGAAGTAGAATGCTATATAATCTTGTTAACCTAGGAATTATTCATTCTTGCCTTAAAATGTGAAGTAAAATCAGTCTTATTGTTTATTGTTGTGTTCAGTATTTTAATTCAGGTTGATTTATTTATTAAAATTATTATTCACAGAAATTACAAAGTGCTTAATAATATTCTTGGAGTAAGATGTTAATTTGGAATTATAGTGAATTCAGACAAGACCATTTTGGATTATATTATGGTGATACATAAAAAAGTGTTAACACATCACCACATTCCAGGTCATCGGCACAATAACACATTTGAGATTACTGACACATCAACAATTCAATATCAAACTATATTTGGAATACCACTGGAATTCAGTTTGAACTTCATACATTTGGACTTGAGACAGAACATTTAGCACTATTCGGGATTGACTTCACAATACTGTAAGTTCTTTTTAAATTTTCATCTTGTATTCGAGGGAAATAAATTATTTGTTTAATTTTACAAAACTTTTTGGTTTTTGCTCATTTCTTTTACTTAGTTTAAGACCATAAAGTTGTAACTCTATCTCTCTGTTGATATATACATATATATATATATATATATATATATATATACATACATACATAGCTCTTGAAAAACTATGGGCTGTTGAACATTTATTGTGTCAGAGGCAGTCTTTGTGAATTCCACATACCCTCAGCCTCCTACTCATACACCTTGCCTTGGTTGTTAATTTCAACATATTATGTTTTTATTCAAGTTTCTCACTCATTATATGGCAGTGGAATTACCAGTATACATGTATTCTTGAAATATAAGTCTTTCTTTTCTTAAAATATGGCCAAAAGTGCAGACATAGGTTCAGTTACTGAGATGTTCATGGGCCAGTTGACAGCTATTATAGTCTATATGCCATGTAGCTGAAAACTGACATTGAAACAGAATCATTCAGGTTTATGGAGTTCATGGATTTGTAACTTAAGACCAAACTTCTCGTTTTTAGTGTGAATCAAGTACAATTGTCAGCCTGCATTAGAATTTAAATGGGGAGTATTTCAATTTTTCCATCTTTTTGAAAATGACTGTTTGTTGGGATTCCTTCTTTACATAATAAATTGAATAACTTGCTCCCTAACTTGGTTGAGGGATGTATATGTTGCACTGTATCATCTATGAAAAACATAAGTCTCACACCTGTTGCAGTGTGCATCTATACGATAAGGTAACTTTCCATGTATGAGTATCTATTGTAACAATCATTTATCAAGTCTGATTAGCTGTAAACCCTAATGTCTGATTTAGGGTATTGAGATTTTTAAAAAAAAATCAGTCCTGGCAAATAAATGCAGTATATCATAAAAATCCTGGAAGCCCAACATAGGCACACAGACACACATATAGACACACACACAGGGTCTATTTTAAGGTACACAATTACAGGATTCATTTAAATTTTTTTAAATTATACAGAATATCAATCTGATGTGTAAATATTGCACCAGATAGTTGCAAGCCCAACCTTTCTTTACTTAAGTTAATAATAATAATAATAATAATAATAATAATAATAATAATAATAATAATAATAATAATGAAATTAATAATAATAATAATAGTAATGTGGACTTATTTCACCATATAGTATTATTATATCTGCATATTACGTTTGAATGTACGTACATGTATATGCACAGATTGGACAACACTTTATCAATGAAGCATTACATAATAATAATGTGGACTTAGTACACTACTTAGAAAATCTGCCCTTTTCTATGCCCACCATAAGGCCCAACATATTATGTTAAGATCTTGTCCATCTGTTCTTCCATCTGACCATCCATCCATATGCATATTACCATCTTTTCCCTAAATAGTACCTTGATTTGTTCACCATCTACAGCTACCATACTTTGTGGATGGCTTGCACTTGAGGTAAGGAAGAACCTTATCAATTATGGGATCAAAAGTTCAAAGATCAATATCAATATATCAATGAAAGAAGAAAAATGGTTTCTGCACAATGAATTGAATTGTTAATGAAGAAATTTAGTTATTTTGGGATCAAAAGGTCATAGGTCAAGGTCACTGTGACAGAAGGTTGAAAAACGATTTCTCCTCAATAAAAGTTCAATATCACCGACATGGACACAACACTGTGGATGGCTTGCACATAAGGTAAGGATGAAGCCAACAAGTTTGGGGTCAAAAGGTCAAATGTCATTGACATTGTGACTAAATAAGAAGTTTCTGGACAAAAATTTCAGTTACCTACACAGAAGACTATTAAACACAGAGCCAATATATAATTTACTCTTGTTTTTAAATGGAGTTGGAGATTTCTGCCTTCATTTTCCGTGCAAGACCCTGATTGGTAGGTAGATTGAAGTGAGTGTATTTTTAGATGGATAGACCAGTTGCAATTAATGCAATGTAAAAATATTGGGTGGCTGGTTGTGTTGGGCAGATGCTTGCTATACACAGACAAACTATACAGGGTACCAAAGTGCCATGGTCACTATGAACTGGTGGTTGCTATTTGCAGGTCATTGCCAAACAAGGTTCACTGTATTTTATTTATTTTCTTTGCAATGGCTTTGTGACACAGATCTTTTAAAATTCTACACAACTACCCTCCTTGTATGTCATAGTCCTCATGTCAAAGTGATCTTAAGCCATTTTGGGTCTGATTGCTAGCAGATATAAACACACCATGGATTCTGAAGAAGTAAATTTATATTGGAATATTCATAGATAATATTATACTTTGAAATATTGCTTGAATTGTTTGCACAAGTGAGACTTTTCCATATTTATCCATATCCAAATCATATTATGTATGATAACCCAACCATTAAAACAAGTTTATGTTTTCTTTAGATGGTAAGTTATCATAATTATTTTGTTTTATGCAATGTACCTTGTTGCTATTGTTTTGGATACTATAATGAACACAATATCATTGTAATGTATGCTTCTTTATCAACTTATTATTTAAAAAAATGGAATTAGCCTTCATAATGTTTATATTTCCAGATCCAAAGATTTTCTGAAAGTGTTGGTGTAAACACAAATGGCGGCAGTCTTTCTATCAACAGTAACAGTATTAACAATTGCACATTGAAAAATAAAAGAATTGTTGAAGATACCTTCAATTCAGCAAGCACAGCACCACATACACCCCAACTGTCTTGTGGTGCTCAGCCCCCAACCCAGTCCCCCACTGCTGCTCCTCTTCCACCTCCACCCCCACCCCTACCACCTGCAACCAAGTCCAAGACAAGCAGCTCTTTAGGAGATAATACTGTCACCCGTTGGGATCCATCTTTGGTTTCCTGGATGAGAAAGAAGCTTTTCTGACAAATGTGGAGTGTGATGTTGCCGTCCACAAAACTTTCAAGAGACTGCCAGTATTACATGTATTAAACATTTTAAGTAAAAGACTGGCTTATTCTTTGTTTATTTTAGCATTTTTTCAGCTTACATTAAAATTTTGAAGTCTGGAAGAATCAGGCTAATTTGCCTTTTTGTAAACATTTGCCCTTACCAGAGTTTTAAATGTTATTGACCATTGTATATGTAATGTTGTTATTAGCCTTACCAATATCCGTAGAGCAAAAATGAGTAGTTCTGTAGAAAAATTGGACACTGGAATTAGAAAACAGACTTTTTGTTGTCTTGAGTGTGAGCTATTCTATCAAAGTCTTTATTGAGCAATCTGTAAGATCATATATCTTACAATTTCATGGACAAGTTAGACACTATTGAATTATTGTAAAATAAAATATAGTGTGCAATGTTACATGTATTTCTATTTCTATACATATTTGTGTTACTATTTAATAAAGGTACATTCTTTTAATTTTTTTTAGAATTGGGCAAAATTCAAGTTTCCTTGTCTGGACTGCAACTTTAAAATCCTTTGATATATTTTCCAGAAACTTTGGTTAGATATGCATCATGACTTGACAATTTGTCACACTATAATCATACTCCCTACCTCAAGTTTAGGGCTATGGCAAGGAAAAATAACTCCATGACTTTATACAGGCTGGAGCTTTGGAACTATTAGAGATATTTACATGAATGTTTATCCATCATGCTTAGACAGTAAAGGTCAAGGTCACAGCAAGGGAAAGTGGAACACTGAATTATTTTTGTTTAACTTTTCTTTAGTGATTGGTTTGTAACTTTTGAACTACAGAAGATATGAAGATGAATGCTGACACAGATATTCATCTTAACTAGACAATGTATTGCATATATAATTAATAGGTTCTATTCTTAAATGTCAAATCTTGACAAGAAAATATAGCAAGATGAGTGTATTATTTGCCATTTATGGTGCTCTTGTTGCATTTTATTATTACAATACCTTCTTGCTTTAAATTATGCATAACAGAAGAGGATGGTTGGATACAATAGATAATTCACATGGTGGTGGCTGGACATAGTAGATAAGTTACATACTGGTGTTCATATCTAGATAAAATTTCATCAACCACAACTTTTTTCTTCTCTAATAGTTTTTGGCTATATAGAAACAAAAGTAGGTATTTATTCAGGCCCTGGGCACATTTATTAGTCCTCACTTTCGCTGTTACTTGAAAAAGTTTGCCATTGATCTGTCATTTCATCTTTTTGGTTTATCTGATTCATCATGAGCAACAACTCAGTTAATGATGCACATAATAGTCCTGACCTCAGTTTTGATATATTTTGGCTTTGTAACCAAGCTTGGAATTCAGGGTCTATTCTACAATTGAAAATTGGTGAAGGGAGATTCCTCCTTCTTTTGAAGTAAAGGGGTTGGGGGATAGTCTTATTATGGGTGTATTTAATAGATTGGACAAAGCTTTTGGTTGCAAATATTATGTATTATTTTTGTGCATTTGTTTGATTTTTGACATGGTGTTTTAGAAATCTGCATGAACCTCATCCTTGAAGGTGCCCAATATCATTTGTGTGAATTGGTGCCCTCCTCTTGATTAGAAAATATCATGCTGTAAATTCTGAAGTCAAACACCATCTAGAGAAAACCCTAATACACCTATTTAGATTGAATATTATAAGTCTTAAGCTTTTATGTATCTTTGATGTAGAATGTGAAAATTTTGGAAACCTCCCAGGATTCTTTACTTTGTTTTAGAATATGAAGACCTTGTATAATCTGTTGTTGAAAACCTCTTAGGATTTATTTTCTTAACTTGATATAAAATGTGAAGATTTTGTATGACTGTCAGTGTAAAACCTCTTATGATTGTTTACTTTTGTATAACCCATAAGAGAAAAACCTACTATGATTGTTTATTTTGATGTAGAATGTGGAGATTTTGTATAACCCATAAGAGAAAAACCTCCTATGATTGTTTACTTTGATGTAGAATGTGGAGATTTTATATAACCCATAAGAGAAAAACCTCCTAGGATTCTTTACTTTGATGTGGAGATTTTGTAGGAGACCTGTCAGAGATCATAATATACTTATGATATCACAATATAATGTGTTTGAGTCACCAAATATATTTTCTTTTTTCTACCATCCATTCTTGAGGGGCTTTCAGTGCTTGCATATGGAACAGTAACGAACAGGAATCAGTCAGTGTTCTCTTGTACTATTCTGAAGAGATGATGGACTAAGACTTAGATGATCAAAAGATCAAACCATCATGGACTAAGATTTAGACAATCTAAGGGTCAGACCATCATGGACTAAGACTTAGATGATCAAAAGGTCAGACCATCGTGGACTAGACTTAGATGATCTAAAGTTCAGACCATCATGGACTAAGATTTAGACAATCTAAGGGTCAGACCATCATGGACTAAGACTAGGATGATCAAAAAGGTCAGACCATCATAGACTAAGATGTTCTAATGGTCAGACCATCATGAACTAAGACTTAGGTGATCTAAGGGTCAGATCATCATGGACTAAGACTAGATGATCTAAGGGTCAGACCATCTTGGACTGAGACTTAGATGAAATAAGGGTCAGACCATCATTATAGCAGCAATATATTCTGAAAGAACATGACCTGTGTGGAGTGTGAATTGGTGCATCTAATAGCTAAAGTAGTCTTGGATTTGCATTGACCATTGTGTCAAGATATCAGCAGGGAGGGCGAACAGACCAAATTTATTTGCAAAAATAAAGCTTCCTACAGAGGGTGAAAAAATACAAGCATCGCTGAGACCTCTACCTGGGTTATTTTTTTTGAGTGTCAAATATATTTATATGGGGTCATCCCCTCTTTGCTGCCATGTGTGTGGTAAAAAAAAGTAACTGGTCTCGCAACCAAAAATTTTATCGAGACCTATATGATATTGCGACCGAGGATCATGTAAATTTATCGTGATAAATCAATGAGGAATCACTTGTGCTTTTGAGAAGAAGTTTCTGATTTAAATCATATCCACGTCTCCTGAACACCAGGTTTGATGGATGTTTTTTAGTGTGTGGGTATCAACGCCATTAATGACAACCAGAATATTGCAGTTATCTCTGATCACTTTAGGTATTTATGTATATCGCTAAGTAACATATATAACATCAGTGTTTTTGTGTCGGCCTCAGGGAAAATATCCAAGCTGGATTTGATTGTTTGTCCAGCATCACATCATCGTATACTACGAGATTATTAATACATCCATCAAGATCATCCACAGATAGAGCATCGTTGATGTCGGTGATAAAATCAATAACATCATTGCTGTCCTTGTCCAACAATCTTGCATTTTCATTAAAATCTTTAAGCACATTGTAGCATCGCTGATCATCTACAGATGGTACCACTAAATATAACTTATCCCACTTGAGCCATCTCATTATCAGGTTAAGCAACAATTGCGTCTTACCAGACCCAGATGGACTTATGATAATTGCTCTGATAGAATTTGGTAGCACTGGATGATGCTTGACTGGCTCTTGCTTTCATGTCACTGAGAATTTGATGACATTCATGTTGTAGAAATATAATAAACAATATGAATTTATATTGTGTTCGATGCAGAGCACCCACCCAAACCAGTGGATTAAAAACAATAACGATAAGGATTAAAAAGTGTGCACTTACAGGTAAGTGTATTAAATGTGGTACAAAAAATACAAATTTATCTCTAATGAAACAAGCTGATATCACTGCTTCACTGGGAAAATTACCAGGAGTTCCATGGGTTAAGTATCCTGGTGAGAAGCATCTTCCTGGCTATAATTATTGTGGTCCTGGAACCTGACTTGATATCCGACTTGACGAGAAAAATCAACCAAGACCAGGAGAGTATCCAATAAATGTGATTGATCAAGCATACCACATTCATGATGTTGTTTATAAAAATCCAGATTTACAACAATGACATATTGCAGATGTGAAGTTGATTCACGCATTAAATTCCATAAAAAAATAAATCTCTCAGAGAAAAACTTACTAGCTTCCTAATAAAATCTGCAATGAAAGGTAAACTAATGCTAGGGGCTGGTAATTAGTTGTCCAATTATTATTAAATTATGGAGTCGATTTATTATAGCCCAAGAGGATATTGGAGGAGTAGAGCAGTGATTAGTAAACTTGCTGATGCCGCAGGTGTCGCACGTTCTGTTGCTGCAGATTGGTTAGCAAGACAGGCAATATGGCAAATTTATCTACCACCACCTAAAAAAGTTCAGTACGCACATTTTGATGTCAGCACTCCCAATGAGGTTCATCAGGCAGATATTTTGTTATTACCGCATCATACTATTAAAACTGGTAGACGTCAATCACGCACATACAAATACGCATTAACTGTCGTGGACGTTGCAGGTAGATACAAAGAAGCAGAACCACTATCAACAAAGACAGCAACTTTGTGTTTGAATGAATTTATCGATGAGGACCCTTGCAATGGCCACAGTTGCTACAGGGAGATCCTGGCAAAGAATTTCTTGGTGCAGTAACATCTCTAATGAAACAATGTTACATCAAAGTCAAATGAGGGCACACCGCAATTCATCGCAATCAGGCAATTGTTGAGCAATTTAATCGAACACTTGCTGAGCGTTTGTTTGGATATCAATATGAACAGGAAATATCCTTGAGAAAAGTTCAGGCAGATAAGAGATCTCATGAATGGGTTGCAAGACTACCAAGTGTGATAGCTGCGTTAAATAATGAAATTACTTGTGGAATTTCTATGATCCCCATCAATGCAATCTCAAAGAAACACATACCAGTACAGTGACTTGACTCTTTCTCAAAACAACCAGTACTAGGTAATTTGACTCTCAGATATTTATATGAGCCAGGGGAGCTTGAGGGAGGGGGTAATAAAAGAGCGACTGACCCAGTCTGGAGTGTAACCACACATAAAATTTCCAGCATGGTAAGATCCACGGGTAGGCCTGCAATTTACAAACTGGATTCAATTGCTCCTCAGCATAGATTTGTATGTGAAAAATTACAAGTAATTCCTGAAGATACACAATTACCACTGCCTTCACTTTTGTGCATGATGATTTGTTAGTGGTAAGGCACTGGCTCCTCGGTGTCTGTTACACTCAAGATAGGCCAGCATCACATTTTTGTATGTGTGGCTGAGACTACTATTAATTCTATCCACATTAAATTATCGTGGGTCATTAGGAAAATACTGCCACAACATTACTATGTTACAGCAAGCACAGTAATTGTTTTGTCGTTGTTTCAGCGTCATGATAAATTCAGCATCGAGATCAAAGTTGCGCTTATTTTTTTGTCACACCGCTGATAACCAGCTAATTTTTTCCTTACTATATCATCGTTAATTTCCTGAGTTTATTATTCATTGCGCAGTCTATGTTAACCCTCCGTAGCTGAGACATTCTTCTGACTCACAACACTACTAGATAAACTAAATTTGACCATTCAATACGATCATCAACAATCCAAATATTAGTATCCAAAATAGTTAATCCCTGTGATGAATGAATCATTATAGCATATCCTAGAATCCATGGAGATTTATCCATTGTTAACGCATTCTCAACAACATTCACAGGAACCAAAACAATCTCATTAAGAACGAGTTTTTGTTTCCTTGGTTCTACCCCTGACTCTGTCAGGCATCCTGGAATTTCAATATCAATATTTTGTTTACGTGTATCTGCTGGGCGGTAACACAATGGCACATGCAGATCTGAAAACTTTTCTTTATGTAACAGAAATAATTGCTGCTAAAGTGAATCATGAACTATCTTCCAACTTGCAACTATCAAATCAGCAGGCCTCCACAAATTCCAAAAATCGTCATTTGTTGTTTCTGGAATTACCTTACGCATTATCTCACATTAAATCTTATCTGGCTGCAGTCTGATTAAGTTTTTGAACTCTTTCAGTGATTCATCAATAGCTCTATGATCATCCAGTATTTCCTCATAATAATCTACAATTTTTTTAAACCATGTCATGTGGCCATTCACTGACAAAATGTGGTGGTTGACCATGATCACCACACATGATAACAGCAGTATTTTGAGTCAATAACCAACCATGAAACATTTTTAATATGTCAACAGATACCGTGCATATCTCATCCCAGATAATGATCTTAGGAATATATTTTTCAGCCATTCGTTCAGGTGTCCATGCATCTCCCTTCCACCGAAAGAAACTGATAAGTATGAGATTTGATGCCTCTTTCCTTCATCTCTCTGGCGAGTCTGTGTAGGCGTCAAAAGAACCATGTCAGAGTTCCAAAATAATTTAATCGCGCGTGTTGTTTTACGAGAACCACCAGGTCCATTGAGATAAACGGTTTTATGTCTGGCCACAGGATCATATACTGATGGTGCTGATGACAAAGCTGACGTTTGACTCTTTTTATAATACATCTCCTCAGATCTATGATCAGTGGATTCAGAATAACTAAGTATCTTTTCTCTTTTTATTCTCCATTTGCCCCATGATGCATCAACATAGATCTGTAATTCATTTAGCAATTCTGCATATGTTTTATTGATATAAAATGAATCTGTGGCAACTCTAACCGCGGTATCAGGAAATCTGTTTATCATCGATAATAAGTTTATTGAAACATAAGCTAAAATCGAAGATCTTAAATGAGTGAATTGTGGAGAATCACCATCGATGTAGCTTACAGTTGTGTCTAGTTTGGTTCCATCTGATAGGTTAACATTACTTCGACTTACAAACATATTTTTCCTTGCTGTATCAGCAATTATGAAATCAAGTTCAGCATCGTTGATGATTAATCTTGTACAATGTTGTTTATGATCATATGATCCTCCTTGTGTAAATTTACCAATTATTTTTCTGCCAAGATCTTTTGCATTCTACAGCATCAGGATTATGCTCAAAGATCTTGTTGAGAACAGATCTCTCAACGACGGCAGGTTTCAGCAGCCAAACTTGTTTCTGTGGACGATACGATATTATTGCTTCACTCACGGTTAACGATATTAATATTTTTGCATCAGTCATATGTCGCAATAAAACTATTGGAGCCCAACCATGCTCGTTAAAATGACAACCAAACCAGACATACACAGTCAGATGAAGGTTTTCCTATGCAAACTCAAATGACTCAATACATGCAAATCCAGGTAAATCAAAATCTGGCAGAGGTCCATTTATTGCAATTCTAGCCATTTCATGTGTTGGATGTCCAAATCTTTTAAAATACTTATAACACTCTCCCATTCCAAGAAAACTTCCAGGGTAATGTGCAGCCATATCAACTGAGATAACATCTCCACAATCGTATTTAGTATTCCACAATCCGCCGTGTCCATATTCGACACAACTGCCTTGTATATCTTCAAGAAATTCAAGCCGTGTTGGCTTCCATGAATTTTCCTCCTGAGCAAAGTGAGCAGCAACTGACGGAAAGGTAAAACAATTACTGAGTAATCATTCAACATCAGTATATTTCAACGCAAGATTTTTCATTTCATCATGAAGAGATTCAGTACAATAAATATCTCCATTAGGCCATACAAACTGATCATAATTTCCATATTCAGAACTTGAAACAACCACATGGATACAGGATCGCTCTTGCTGATATTTTTAATAAAATCAAAAATATCACCGTCATAAAATTTAACAGTTTGAGTTTGTGGAAATAGTTTTACGTCTATGCATGAGCATTATGATCAACGATTTCTATCAACGCTTCCTTTGATTTATATTTTGATTCATACAAAATCTCGCCAATTAGTGTCTTTACACTTATTGGAAATTTAAATTTTTTTTCCAGCTCAGCAACATCTTTGATCATAGCTCCATTTTCTTTAACGCGCTCGGCCCATTCATCTATTTTTTTACGTCCTAAATTTGTTAAACCATTTCCACATTTCGTGTTTGTGAAATGTGTGTTATGTGTAGGCTCTTACAAAAGTAACTAAAGAGTGAAGCCAACAAGCTTTGTAAATTTAACAAAAATGATTTATTTCCCTAGAAAACAAAATAAAAATGTGAAATAGGAGTTATGGTTTGTGAATATAATCCAAAATTTAATCCTAGGATTGAAAAATATAAGTCCTATCACTAAACAGTTCTAATTGAATCCAGGTTTGAATCTCGATGAAATTCCAATATGGAGGCGATGACGTCAGATGAGGTCATTGTACTGACTGCAACAGATCCTCGATTGAATCAGTTTATCATGTTTCCGTTTAGAATTCCAGAATAAATTTCCACTGAATATCTTTCTCCCAGAACTTTATAAATATGAAGCACTAGAGAATGAATTATTAAATTTCAAAAAATAGATGAACTTCGGAACAAGCTGGCAACAACAATAAAAAATCTCTTGAGCCCTCAAGGTTTAAAATACGACTGAATAGATCTAGTAGAAAATGGATGTTTTAAGCCTCGATTTTAGATCACATGGTGGCTCATTTGACGGGCTACATGATTTGCGAATTTGAACAGCGCAATAAAAAAAAATGCAATTTATCATGTAAGCCTTAATAGAACTTAGCAAATCTTATTATAAGATTCAATAAAAAAAAAGTTATTTACAAATTAGAGCTATCACGCAAGCAGATCATGACCTTGGTAATAGCCAATCGTATTCACCCGATGTTTACAAGATCTATGAACCAGGGTGAGCTATAAATAATGCTGAAGTAACCGTTATAATCTAATCGGGTCAAGCCAATTTTCCGAAAAGAGACTCAAACCCAATGAAAATTATCATTACAATAAAATGTAATGAAAAAAAATTAAAATAAAAAAGAATTTAAAAGTTACACACAAGTAATTTAATTACATATACGTAACATGTGTTTATAACTCTTTCAGCTACACAATTCAGCGTCAAAAGTTTCATCGGCAGGAGGTTATCAATGCTAATCTTATCATTCAGTGGATATATTGTATAAACAACTGCTGTCACAGGGTATGCTCACTCATAATATGGTTTGTCAATACCAGTCAACATTCCTGGTTTGGAATTTTATTTAACATGACAGCACCCCCAGCGCAGTGTGATTCTTTAACAGGATCACGTTTGTCACAGATAATCCATGTCTCGGCATCGGCGGCGTCCTCCGCTACAATAAATTTTATTCTAAAAATGTATCTTTGTCGAGATAATTAACAATTGTCCTTGCTCGCTGGTCATTCATTGTTGCATCAATTTCGGTTTTGTCATCGCGCATAATTCTAAATGTTGACCACACATGAACCACATCATCATTGTGAAACTCTTTCTTGGCTTCACGGATACTATCAATT